>JBAKBP010028946.1:0-27844 GCA_037953745.1 Lithodes maja
CCAGTGGAGGGCGTCGACCTTCTTCTCGGCAACGACTTTGCAATGCCCGCTTCTGAGGTTCTACCCTTAGTCGTTGCCGAGAGGCCGGCCGATGTGAGTAGGGAAGAGCAAGAGTGGGTCGAGCGGTGCCAGACACAACCCATGGCGTGTGTTGTCACCCGAGCTCGGGCAGCTAAAGTGGCACAGCCTAGTCCTCTGTCTTCAGACCAGCGGAGGAACGATCAACAGGAGGAGGCTAAAGCTGGAGTTGGTTTTAAGAGTTTTGACTCGGCGGCTCTCCCGGGTGATTCAGTATTGGCACCTATGTTAGAGTCTGGAGAGGCCCCAGGACCTGTCACAGCTAGTGAGGAGGTAGGGCAGGAAGAGACTCCGAGGCAGCAACGTTACACACAGAGAGAAAAAAGGGTTGCTCAGTTTGATATTGGGGGAGGACTTGGGTTGCTTCGGAAGCATCTAGACAGGTTGGTTCCCTCAGATATTTGTAAACTGCAGTTGGAGGATCCGGAAGTTCAGAAGTGTGGTAATGGTGCTGTCGAGATCAAACACGAGGACGGGGAAGCATGTCATGTGAACCTGTTGGAGGAGTTTGTGAGGCAACCACCTGAGCAGCCTACTGTCCCTGCGTTGGTCTGCCGCGGCCAAGGTGGAGAAGGAGAGGGGGGCAGTAGGGCACAGGTGGAGGAGAGTAGGGATTGTCATGTCTCGGCGGAGCAGTGGGCGGGGGACACGAGTCTGGTGGCTGTGGAAGCGCTAGAGCACCTGCCTGAGCAGCAGTGTGCAGCACTCCAGCACCAGCTCGGTTCATACCCCACTGGTCGTGCCGAGCCCCTGAGTCTCACAACTCGGGCGGTGCAAGATGTTCCGCGGGCAGGTCACGTGAATGTTGAAAGACCGTTAGCCTCGTTGTTTCGGTGGTTTAGGGTGGGCGACGAGGCTTTGGCATGGTTGCCAGGTCAGGGTCGACCCATGGCTGCCAAGGGTGGTGGTCAAAAGGAGGACATTGAGCAGATTGGTGAGGTTGGCTGTGGAGTGGATGTGCCCGGTCGTCACATAGCCTCCCAATGCTGCTCTAGTCTAATGCAACAGCCCTACCATAGACCGACTGTATCTGGCCATGTCTCTAAAAGCGGTGATGCTGAGCAGGCAGATGTCGTCACAAGGAATGCGGGGGTGCGCATGTACGGTATCGGCGGGGAAGCCTTAGCAATAATGAACTATGGGAGTGACTGCACAGGTGGTACTGATTGTCCCTCTCATGACATGGCTGTTCTAGGGACGAAGGTGGAGAAGGAGGGAGACTACAGGTTAGAAGCTGCGGTCTCGGCTGGGTTGTGGGAGGGCACTAGGCATGTTGTTCGTGGAGACAGTGCAAGGCAGTTGTTTACTAGGCTATGGCAGTACTTTCGCATGTTTGTTGCTTCTCCAGGCCTGATGTACGGGGTAGAATCCGACATGCAGGCTGGAGATAGTGCAAGGCTCAGTTTAATTCCCTACCGTATAAATCCTGCTCGACAGCCTATGGTGCAAGCAGAGCTGGATTACGTGTGGACGAAGGGTCTGAGGGATAAGGAATGTCGTGAGTGGTCGTTGCCTGTAACTTTGCAACCGGTGTTAAGTGGCAGGATCAGTGAGTGTGTTGATTGCGAGAGTGTGTGTGCATTATCCCTGACAGACGCCTATACCTTATCAAGAGTTGACGACACCATGGACCGCCTCGGGGCTGCATCGCCTATCACGAGGGTGGATTTAGTAAAGGGTTGCTGGCAGGTGCCTTTGTCCGAGCGTGCTGGGGAGGTGTGTGGTTTTGTTGTGGACGGGGGTGCCTACCGGTGCGGTGTTATGCCTTGCGGACTTGAGAATGCACCAGCAACGTTTCAGAACCTGATGAAGGAAATTGAGAAGGACGATGAGGGGCTGGAGCATCCTGTTAGTTTCTGCTCGGAGAAGTACAATTCGGCCCAGGGGAGCTGCTCTGTTGTCGAGGAGGAGCTGCTGGCGGTTGTGCTTGCGCTGGGGCATTTCGAGGTCTATGTTCCAGCCTATGGTCCGGTCGTTGTAGTTTACCCAGATCATCACCCTCTCAAGTTCTTGGACCAGTTTCACAATCGGAATATGAGGCTGACCAGGTGGTCACTAAGGTTATTGGTATATAACCTGGACATACGCCATATTGCCGGTTGTGACAACGTGGTTGCAGATGGTCGTTCAAGGGTATATGATCCTGGGTGGATTGACACACAGGTAGCCTCCTGCTTTAGTTTGAATAGTATTTTGCGCTTGGTGCTTGTTGGCTCGCGGTTGTAGCCCAGCGTATTGGGTCGTTAAGCAGGAGTTGAGCGTTTGGTATAGAAGAAAATAGGCTCCCCTTATAGTGCAGCCGGAAAAAAAACATATTAAAATATAAAAAAATCATATAAAAACTCTTTCTTTTTGATATAGATAATTGTATAAGTTTGTCATAGCCTATTGAGTTTGAGTAGTCCACGAACTATCAAACGGCTGAGCTGCTGTAAGCTCGCTCTGGGAGCATGATATTGTGTCTTTTTTGCTATTGGTGGGAGGAGTTATAAAATGTGATTTTTTTTTTTTAATAGTAAGATGTGTTTTAGTGATAAACTCAGCTTTGTTTTAGTGCCATGCGGTCGCTGGGTGTGAGGGGCTTGATGGGGTTCTGTGTGTGTCAGATTTTAGCTCAGGGTTGAGCAAGTAAAATCTTGGGGGAGGTGTGACGCATGTCGAGTGTGAGCATGCTGTACAGAACGCCCAGTCATGCCCCACTCTCGCTAGGATCGTCAGGGCAGGAACTTTGGCTGTAGTCTGTGTAGAGTTTTCTAACTTGGTTCATGTGAGCCGTTGTACTATAAGTATTATGAATATGTATTTTGTTTTCATCTGAGTCAACGAGTTCTATTTTATATCATTAGTTATAAGTATTGTGTATAAAACTTATTTGTAATGATGAGAGGAGAGAGAGAGAGATTACGTAACGGGGGTCAGTGAGTGCGCCATGCGGGAGGTGGGCCTAACTCACTAGCACTCCCCTCCTCCCTCCTCCCCCTCAGTGCGTGGGAAAGCCTTTGTCAATCCCAGATTGAGAGAGATAAATTACGTAATGATTGTCAGTGGGCGGTCCTTAGTTGTTTACGATATGCTCACTAGAGGGCCGAGTATAAAAAGGGAAGTCTCGCCACATTTTCTTCAGAACTCATTAGGCAGAGCGACTTCTCATTTCCCTTGATAACTATAGACATTCTTCTGACTGATGTGAACTTTCTCTACTATCTGTACCGCCTTTTTTCCTCTTTTCCCGACCCTTTTTAACCTCAATGATCCCTTTGGTGCAGAGCTAGTCAGCCAACGTATTATCGCTTGAGTTCTCACGAGATATATGCCTATTAGATAGCCTATTTTGGAAGGGATAACTAGAATAGGATTGATTAATGTTTGTTGCACTCGTATATGCATTTCCCTGTGTATTATTATTATTGTTCCTGTTTTCTGCTGGTCTAGGTAATGCTAGACTGGGATAAGGCTACTGGTGTTGTGATTCCCAATGTGTACTAGATTTTGTTGAACCTGTACAATCGCAACGGAGACGTGGGAAGCCTAGGTGGTCTTTCTGACTGTGTACCTTGTGAGTTTAGCACTGTGTTGTGAGTGAGGGCTTTTGCCTCTGCCACCCAACACTGTGCTAACTCGGTTGCTTTGACTTTGAGAGGATCGCCAGGAGAGAACCAGATACTAGTGATCTGGATCTCTCAAGAGAGCATCCCGTCAATTAACGTAATTTGGCCGCACAGCCTTAAGGACCTCGCTAGGCTACGAGCCGCTTGCTCAGCCATTGTTTCCTAGCCTACTACATCCCAGCTAGACTTTGCTCGATCAGCAGATACAGAATAGTATTGAAGCTTTCCTTATGTATGATATTGTTTATGCACTATTGATTTCATGTGTTGCACGCTTAGCTACTTTAGTGATTAGTGGCCCACGAGCACAATCCGAGTAGGCTATTGCCGGTGCATTGGCGGAGTACTTCTTTTTAATGTTTGCCATTTACTATTGCATATTCTTATAATTCTTCTTATGTCAATTTAAACCTTTAATGATATGTCATTGCCAGTGTTTTGCTTATTTGAATAGCTGTTCAAAATCCGATACGTACTTCTTACGGGCATCCGAGAAGCATCTAACTTTATCAGAAGATTCCTTGCTCGATGCTTAAGGACTATTAATTTAACGTAACGTAATAGTGCCGATCCGAAGTAGAGGGTGGAGGACTTCTTAAGTTCTTAGTCAAGGGTGGATTACTTCGGCTTCGGCCAACACTATTCTTTGGTGTTGTTGTTTCTTACTTCTTTGTTTGATTGTTGACCAGACTAGATAATTCCTGTCTCTTTATAAGTCTGTTGTTGAACACTAGTACCGAGTTCTTGTATACCCCGTTATAGCAGATCGAACTCTGGAGGGTATTGGTGTTTTTTGTTCGGCTGGCAGTACTCAGGGTTTGGGATCGTGTGTTTCCGTTGTGGCAGCGAGCCGTACTCGAGTCCTGATTGAGAGCCCTGGTGTACCTGAGTGCCAGGTCGTAACAAGCGTCTCAGAGAATTAAATCTATTTCCTTTAACCCAGCGCAGATTAAGAGGTGACTTAATTCAAGTGTTCAAAATCATCAAAGGCATTGAAAATATGAAATGTAGTAAGTACTTCACTATCAACCAATCTAATTACACACGGGGAAACGGTTGCAAAATTATTGGTAAATCTTTTAACTCGCACGAATCTAAGAATTTCTTCTTCAATCGAGTTGTCAACTTGTGGAATGGGCTTCCCCGAAACGTTATAGACTGCATCACCGTTGATTCATTTAAACTCCGCCTAGACAAATATCTCTCGCATCAAACCCGCGACTGACTGCGTTTGTAAATTAATAACTTTATTTTATCCCCCCCTCAGTTACTAACCCATCTGTCCTCTACTAACTTCCTAATCCTGCCACGGACATTAGTTCCAGGGCAGTAATTCCCTTTCCAATGTTCCCTTACCCACTCTAAATCACTGTTTGGACACTTGATCCTCAGTGTTTTGGAGGACAAGCAACCTAGAAGGGTCACTAGATCTGTTGTTGCTTGATTTCCTTTGTACATCCACTCATCCACTAAAAAAACCCACCCACCTAACATCCACAGCAGGATAATTCCAACGAGTATTAACACGCATCCTCACTGTCATCCATCAACAAGTATTGACAGGTAATCGTGACGTCCCTCGCATCCGCTTATCCACTAAACAAGCCACCCACCCATCCACTCATAGCGAAGCTATAACTATTTCTCTCTCTCTCTCTCTCTCCTCTCTCTCCTCATCCTCCACCTTCCCCTCCCTATTATTCCACATCCCAACCACCCACCGTCTTCCACATCCATCCCATAATCCTCCATATTCTTATCAGCTCATCTATCAACCATTTTCCCGTGTCTGGTGTCACATAGCCGCACTTTTGTCTTGACAATTATCGATAAACAAGCATTCTCTAATATATTCAGGCTCTAAAACAGTAGAAATCGGAAACTAGACGAAACACTGCATCATACTAAATACTTATTATCTGATAATACTTACATTTGAAGATGTTAAACCATAATTGACAGCGAAAAATTATGAAATAAAATCTTGAAAGTCAACCCTTCCCTGGTATAAACAGGAAATTAACTTCACTTCAATGGTTTCGACTCAATTCCCACACATCTACCACATGTCCTTATTCGTAAACTTGTATGCAAACCCCATAGACTTTTACGAAAATAGACCCCTGGCCTTATCATCACACGCCGGAGACGTGCGATGATAAGGCCCATAAACTTTTACGAAAATAGACCTGGCCTGATCATCCTCACGAAAACTTGTATGAAACCCCATAAACTTTTACGAAATAAAGAGAGAGAAAAAAAATGAATTTATATGCAATTTTTTTTTTTATCGATCATTTAGATCTGGCCATATTCATACTACTTCGCTTTTCATAGAGGCTCTAGTATGAGTGATAGGTATGGGCAGCACACTATCGATTTCCGCTGTAGTGTTATACCTGATTCACTCTGACTGATATCAAGCCCAAAATAGTTAAAGCCACTAATAGCTTCTTTACCTATTTTGAACTCTGTTCTAACAGCATCTACTTCTTGTTTTGTGAACAATTCAGATCCTCCTCAGATGAAATCATCAACATGGATTAGAAGCATTCCAGCAATATTCCCTTCATGATACCAACAAAACAATGCTGGGTCTGTTTTGGTCTGTACACATCCTAATCTCAGCAAAACCGTTTTCACAGATTCATGCCATACCCGAGAAGCATCACTCAAACCATAAGCACACTTGTTCAGCTTCCAAATACAGTTTTCCGAGACTGTAGCTTCCTTCGGTGGCCTGATAAAAACTTCTCTCTGAAATGGAGATCCTTGTAAGAAGGCAGACTTATATCAATGGACCTACATTTCCAAGGCATTGTAGCCAATAAAGCCAAAAACACACAAAGCGTATCTTTCCTGCGGTGGGAGAATCTACTCTAGTGTCTGTGTCAGTAAGGTTCTCTTCAAATTCTCTAACTACTAATCTAGCTTTGATGGTAGAATGACCAGATTCCTGCTGTTTCTCTGTACATACCCAACGACGAGACAGTGCTTTTTGTCCATTATTTGGTACATCGCTATTCACATCCAATACCTCCCAGTTCTGCAACTCCTGTAACTTTGCATCCCCTACAAATTTCTCCTGATGTCTATAATTAGCAACTAAAACTTCCTGTTGTTCAGTATAATCCTTCTCTTCAATCCTGTTCCACTTTTCTACTTTATGTACAAAGTCCACAGATGAATCCTTCTCATTCTCATCCCTTATTCATCCTATACTTATGTTTGCCAGTCACTTTTCCAGCCCTACTCCAGCCCAGCCTCCTTCCATACATCATATCCTTTTGAAAGATATCTGATTGTATTCCCCACTTTAGGAATAGGCATATTGACTTTGGAACATTAAACTTTATCTAAATATTGTGTCTCACTTGCTTCATCATAATCACTTTCAGCATTGTAATTATTCTGATTAATTATCTCAGTTACTGGTGCCCTATTTCCATTACTACCATCAGTATCATTCACTTCACCCATGATGTAATTACTATCTATCACCCTGGATGCATGTACTATAACACACTGGCTTCCTTGCTTTATTATGATAACTTTACCATCTCTACCGATTATCGTGCCAGGGCCTTTCCATTAATCTTGTCCATCTCTCTTATAATATACCACATTACCGGTAGTAAACTGCTTGCCACATGGTCGTATACTGTGCCGAAGAGCCCTTCCAATCTTCTCTGATGCCCCAGCTTGAACAAAAGCTCGTCTACCAGCGTGAAAAGCATTCATATGTTCTGGAAAATAAAAACTTATCGTAGTACCTTCCAGAGCAGGGGGATCGTCACACAAGACTGATGGTAATTTTGGAATCCTACCAAACACTAACTGATATGGACTGTAGCCATTCACCATTTGTAACGAGTTCTTAGCATGGACTGCCCATGCAAGAGCTACAGACAAAGGACAAGTGGGTCTATCAGCCAACATTTATTGAACCATACTGTCAATTATGGCATAGTTTATCTCACATAACCCCTTACTAAAAGGACTTTCAGCAACAGTGCACATGGATGTGATGTTTAGATTTTCACACATATCTATGAAATCTTCATTCGCAAATTCACCTCCATTATCAGAAAACAAAATACAGGTGACCCTAAGCCAGTGCCTATTCCACTTCTCCATAATCTGATCAATAATGTTTTGCCTGTCCTTCCGGTACAACACAGATGAAATGTTAATCTAGTTGCCACATCCACTAAATGTAAAATATATACACCTTTTTTCTTGTCCCACTCTTTGAGATCTATGGCAACTACCTTATTAAAATTTCGTGCCAGAGGAAGGCATACTACAGGCTTAGATGGAGTCCTCCTATATTTTGTGCATATGTCACAATTTCCACTTATCTCATCTATTAAACTTATATAATTAAAGTCTTGTATAGTGGATCTGTAATTCCTGCATCGTTAATTAATAACTTCCGTCTATGACTTGAAGGATGAGCGAACTGTCTGTGGAGTTTCAAGACAGTTTTCTTTTTATCCACATCCTCTCCTGTGGCTGTGAGAACTTGCTTTACATCAATAGATGTACACTCGGATATCATAGTCTCTAGCCCACAATTACGAATTTGTGGACTCTATATATTTATTTATGCAATTATAACTATGTGGATTGATTTTTGGAGAGAACCTGCTTGTCATTAAATTGTGTATATATTTTTGGAGTTGATTTATAGAAGATTATAGTCATTAAGTCGTTTGCAGAGATATAACTCCATAATTAGAAATAGGTGAAGTCCACGAATATTTATGAGTGGGCTAGAGACTCTGGTATCCGAGTGTACCATGCTTCATTATGGGTATACAATAATGTCCTGATGATGTATACTGAACAGGAACATTCTTACCAAATATATTTATCTTGTCTTTCTCTAGATCTAGTATTACTCTAGCATTTTTTATAGAAGATTTACTTAAACGGAGTGGAATATCACTATTTACTACATTAGTTTGAAGCATACAGTGTCTCACAGCAATGAAACATGGAACAACTACTTCTTTCAGTAATCTAATTTCTCTTCCATCACCAAATTTGAACAAAGTTTTGCCTTTAGATTATTTTACTTTACTTAGCATTTCTTCATCAAGTGTGTCCAGATAAAACTTCATCCAATCCTCACCACAAACTGTGGAGGTACAGGCACAGTCCAAGATCGCACAATTTAATGATTCCCCTACCATACCTTTAACGTTAACGTTCAATACCTGACAATTATCTACTCTTGTGTCCAGTTCCCTAGGGTCGGTTTCCTCAGTGTTGTTGGACTTTGCTTCAAACACTTGTAGTGGACGTCTCTCTGGGCACTTTCTTGCATAGTGGTATGTCGAGTCACAGATCCTGCATCTTGTTGGATTACCCTGAGCATCCAATGGGTTTCTTCTCCCGTTGTCGCCTGTAGTTGATGACCGGTAGTCTGTGCATACTCTTCCTCATCCCTTATCTCGCTGAGGCCATCTTGCAATTCTCTCACCCCAATTTCCATTGTTGGTCCAGTTGTGCTATGGGGAACCAGTTAGTAGAACGTCTGCAGTTGTAGATTCCATCTTCACAGAAATGTCTGGCACACCAACGTCTCTTGGTAGTACAGTCTGCTTACCAAAAAATCTTGGCAAAAGATGTAGATACTTGTTCAAGCAGAGAATCTTTGTTCTTGAAGTCAACGCCAGTCACCACCAGCTGCCGGTCTTTTTGTGATAAACAGTACAATCCATCAACTTAATCTCTGTCACCTGTCCTATCTCTCCAGTACAGCCACCCGATCCTCCTAGCCGGCGGCGCTTGTGGCACTTTGGCGCTGCCGACTGGGAGGCTCTTCGGCAGTACTTCTTTGATTTCCCATGGAATGATTTCTGCTTCCATGGCCGAGGACCCTCGGAGAGTGCTGAACGCATTACCGAGGTAATCCTATCGGGCATGGAAGCATACATTCCATTCTCTTTCTCTCAGACTAATGCTAAAAAATCTTGGTTTACTCACGCCTGTTCTACTGTTGTCCGCAATAAGGAGGAAGCATTCAAACGGTACCGACGCCTTAAAACTCAAGACTCTCATTCTTCATATGTTTCTGCCCGGAATCAAGCCAAATCTGTTCTTCGACTTGCCAAACACTCTTTCATCAATAATAAATGCACTGAACTATCCAACTCTAGCTCTTCCCAAGCTTTCTGGCATCTAGCCAAAAACCTCTCCAACAATTTCTCTTCCTCGTCTTTCCCTCCCCTTTCCCACTCTGATGGCACAACCATCACTTCTTCCTCTGACAAAGCTAAACTCTTCGCTCAAACTTTTGCTAGAAACTCCACCTTGGATGATTCCGGTGCTATTCCTCCCTCTCCGCCCTCCTCTCTCTTACTTATGCCTAATATCCTAATCTCTTCTAAAGATGTACTTTCTACCCTCTCTGGGCTTAACACTAATAAGGCGTACGGTCCGGACGGTGTTCCTCCTGTTGTTCTCAAAAACTGTGCTTCCGTGCTGACTCCCTGCCTAGGCAAACTCTTTCGTCTCTGTCTATCCTCTAACGTCTTCCCTTCATGCTGGAAGTTTGCTCACATTCAACCTGTCCCAAAGAAGGGTGACCGCTCTCAACCCTCCAACTATCGTCCAATTGCTCTTATCTCTTGTCTTTCTAAAGTTTTTGAAACTATTCTTGCTTCCAAATTTCTTAAGCATTTCTCTTCTCATAATCTGCTCTCAGATCGCCAGTATGGCTTCCTTAAGGGTCGCTCTACTGGTGATCTTCTTTCATATCTTACTAACTCTTGGTCATCCTCCTTTCGGGACTTCGGTGAGACTTTTTCTATTGCACTAGACATATCGAAAGCCTTCGATAGAGTCTGGCATAAATCTTTAATTTCTAAACTACCCTCCTTCGGTTTCTATCCCTCCATCTGTGCCTTTGTCTCTAATTTCCTTTCCGGCCGTTCCATAGCTGCGGTTGTGGACGGCCATTGTTCACTTCCTCACCCTATAAACTCCGGTGTTCCTCAGGGCTCTGTCCTATCTCCTATTCTCTTTCTAATTTTTATAAATGATCTCCTTAACTGTACCTTAATTCCCATCCATTCATACGCAGACGACTCAACCTTACACTACTCCATTAGTTTTTCAGAACGTCCCAGCCAGCAATCCCTCAACGACAAACGTAATGAAGCCATAGAACTCTTAAATTCTGATCTAAATACTATTTCCAATTGGGGCAGAGAAAACCTTGTTAATTTTAATGCTTCCAAAACCCAATTTCTCCATCTATCTACCCGTCAGGATCTCCCAGCGGACTATCCCTTATTCTTCAACAATACAAAAATCAACCCTTCATCTTCTCTCAATATTCTTGGTGTCTCTTTTTCTTCTGCTCTCATTTGGAAGGACCATATTACCAGTCTTGCTAAGGCAGCCTCCCAGAAGCTGGGTGTGCTCAACCGCCTTAGGGGGTTCTTTTCCCCTGCACAGCTTCTTGCTCTGTACAGGGGCATAGTGCGCCCTTGTATTGAGTATTGTTCACATGTGTGGGGAGGTTCCTCTCACACCGCTCTCCTAGACAAAGTTGAAAGGAAGGCCTTTCGTATCATTAACTCCCGTCCACTCACCAACTCTCTGCAATCTCTCTCTCTTCGCCGCAATGTTGCATCTCTCTCGCTATTCTATCGCTACTATAATAATCAGTGTTCCTCAGAGCTATCCCAGTGCATACCACCTCCTTTACGTAGGGCACGTGGTACCCGTCTTGCAACTCAATCCCACCCCTACTCTGTGCAACTCTCCAACCCAAGAGTGAAACGTTACTCTCAAACTTTCTTCTACTCTACATCTGAGCTCTGGAACTCTCTCCCAGAATCAGTCTTTCCCTCTTCCTATGACTTAAATTGCTTCAAACTCCGTGTGTCCAGGCATTTTGGCTCGAACGTCCCTTGATTTTGGCCCTGTCACTCTTTCAACTATGGCGGAGGCACTCGCTATAGGCAGTTATGCCTTTTGCCTCCCTCAATCACATAGAAAAAAAAAAAAAAAAAAAAAAAAACTTGAATGCCAATATAGGGACCGATATGTCTGTGCCATACTTCTTCACTTTAGCATAAAGTTTCTTATACTCCATTGTATAATCCTCCATTGTCACTGCATCGTTCTTCCTGTGTTTATCAAATTCCGACCATGCTTCATATGCACTAACTAATTCATCTTTTGAATAAACTCCATCCAGAAACGAAAGAAGTTTGTTGAGCTCATCTTCTGCATCCAGAGTCGCTATATCCACTTCACTGAACACCTTGTCCCTCACTGAACTTCCTTCAGGAAATGAGAGGGCAACTGCTAAATGTTGCTGCTTCTTGCTCAGTTTTGTGATTTTAGTCCAGGCTTCTATCTCGATATTCCACTGATCATATGGCTTTGAAGAACTAAAAGCAGGTGGGTTGTTGTATCCTTGCGAAACTGTCAAGTTTTCCGCCATGGCGCTGTTGTATAAGGCTTAGAAGTCCACACAGGACTGGGCCGTCGGTGTTGAGATCATACGGTAGTTGCAATGATGTCACTTATAGATGACAGCTACTCCTCTACTTCTATATCTGCACTTAACTACGCTCTGCTCTGCCATGTTCAGTTCAGTGGAGGATAAGAGAAAACCACGTCGTTGACCATAATTATCTATTAATCTTAAGATACAGATAGAGTACTTGACAGCATGGCTGCTACTGTCCAACTGCCGTTCCCATTCCTTAATGTTGCTCATAACACTGACAAAATAAAGTGAAACTGACAAAACAAATATAAATACATGAACCATCATGTTTTAATACATAAACACATAAATGAAACAATGGCAATTATAGGTTTCATAACTATAAGCTTATGAACAAGTGCAATAACCAAAGGAATTCATATGAAGCAGGAAGATGAACGAAACCTTTACTAAATACATTAATTAAATATAATATAACATGTAGATTATATTCGAACATAGTTAATATCACATCCTCATTGTCACAAATTGTAAATATAACTATTTGCTGTAAAATTATCTGTATTATACATTTGTGACAATAATCTATTTTGAATTTGAATTGAATTTGAAAAGAAAGAGAAAATAAATGAGGATTTGGGAAACAAAATGTATGACAACTTTACAGAGAATAAGATTTTTTTGCTAAGGAAGTGCGTAAATGCAGGAGAGAATATGGTCAGAAATGTGTAAATCTGAAAAATGAAAGAGGAAATGTAGGTGAAGAGTAAAAAAGGGCGAGATGGAAAGAGTATTTTGAAGGACTAATGAATGGAAATGTAAACAGACCAGTTGTCAATGATAGAGGTCTGTTATATGTGCCACGTGAGAGACATGAAGAAAGAGGGAACATAATAGAGTAGAAATAGTTAATGCAGTACAGAAGTTGAAAAATGGAATAGCTGCTGGTGCAAATGAAACACAGTGTGATATGATAAGGAAAGGATGTGAAGTATCAATGGATTGGCTGTGGAAATTATGTTCAAAAGCATGGACGAATGGAGAGGTGCCAGTGGAGTGGAAGAGGGGAATGATAGTCCCGTTGTATAAAGGTAAAGGTGAATGAAATTAATGCAAGTGTTGAGGGGCTTTCCCACGTGCACGATTTTGATCTGTGACACAACCCGAAAGCCCATTTTTGTCCAGTGTCTTGTCATGTTGTGTATTTATCTTGCAAGATCGCATGACGTCCACGATAGCTTCTTGGTTTCGTAAATAGTGTCGTGAGAGTCGTGCTAAATTTTGGAAAGTTCAAACATTTTCAAGACTGTCGGTTATGTGCAAGAATGTTCTCCAATGTCGTCAATGTGTCCGCGTTATGTCCGCAGTATCTCCGCGACTAGTCTCGTTGATCCGCGAAACTTTTTCATGAACAAAATTGTTAAGAGATTGCAAGACTTTGCGCAATTATTTGCAGAAACACAAAAATAGTTTGAAGATCATTCAGCGACATAAAACGGGTGTTGTATGAGTTGCCGAAAGTATACCCGCCCATGGAGAGAGAGAATGAGAGAGAGAGAGAAAGATTGGTAGAAAGAAAGAGAGAGAGATATGGGTGATATACTTTTAATCACAGTGTATGCCAACCTGTTTATAGTTCTTATTATTTTCTTTGTTTTGTATTTTTTGTATCTTCTTATATTATAACTTCTCTTATTATAACTGCCTTCGTGGTGCGATGCATAAGGTGTTGATTTTCGGTGTGAGCATCCTGGATTCGAATCCACGGACTGCCACATGTGTTTGTAAATTTCATTAATCGATTTTAGGAGTATAGTTGGTTGTTGGAAGGAACATAATATTTGTGTATATATGTGTTAGTGTCATTGTATTCCATTGTTTTGTGTTTTATTGTATTTGTTGCTCTGTGATACTTGTCAAAATGTAATTAATTTTTCCTTATTGATTCGTAACTGTTACGGGTTAGGATTTATAAATTGACTTCAATCCTTTCTTCTCTATCTGCCGGAAGATGTCTTGGAATTCAGACGAAAAGCAGCTCCGTGTTTCATTTTCCTAGCGAGTACAAGAATTTTATTAATTCCGTGTATTTGTGGTTATTCATTGTAACTTCTGTACTTCTTTCTGTCATGTCAGTCATGATTCCCACACAATGAAAGCTTACTCTTGCACTTCCGATCCTCTCTCCATACATGGATCACGTGTGAGAGGTGGTGAGAGGTAGGTGAGAAGTGTGGAGAGGTATTGAGAGGTTAGATAGACATTAGCATCGGGCAAGACAAGAAGCCCTTAGAGATTGCCTCTCAACTTAGGGAATTCTCTGTCATATATATTATTAGTACATCTGTATACTCTTTCAGCTGTTACTTATTAATTAAAGTGGTTTACGGATACAAAACAGATCCTTTCATTTTACTTTTTACCTATAAGTATAAATATTAATTTTATGAGGTTTAAAGACGTAACGGTGGCAACATTACTTTAACTAACATAAAGATAGTACTACAATATATCATATAATTATCTATCAATCAACGAGCAGAGAAGAGAGCTGAGATCAACCTACACTTCAACCTACAATCAAATAACTACAACCTAACATATAACTCAAAAGGACATCGACACCTTTAGTCATCCTTACTAAGAGATAACAGTTAACCCATATGTATATATATAGGATCGTACGGTTAGTACGTGTTCCCAATTATACATTTGTAACATATGGTGTGCTAGCAGTGGTCTTCATTAACTGAATTGTTAACTGAGGCAACTACACCACGTTCCTTCGAAGAAATCCAGTCTACACTCAACCATTCTACCATTATCCAGTCTACATTCTCCAGTTTTATCCAGTTTCTCTACTGGTTTCATGAAGTTCCTGTTAAATTTATCACTTCAACACACCGAGTTTCTACCATTGATCTACCATTGATCTACCAGCTACTGAGTGGGCATGTGACGGTGACGACTACAAGCGGTAACGTAACCTGAGTGTGACGTCTGGGTGAGAGACAGACTTCGTCAGCAGAGCGGACTCAGAGTGTTGATCATCCCTGACCTATCTCAACCACACTCACTCCTAGCTGTGAATGCTGTAGGAAATCGTCTATCATTCAACACTCATCAAAGTGTATTTAAAGGTGTGTACAGTGATTATCAAACATCTTTAATTTGTTTCACGGTCATTTATTTTTAAGCATGTCTAGCGAGAGAAATTCAATTTGCTAATTATGACTCATAAAATGACCTTTCGTAGCCATTGTGTGTTTTCTAACTCATGTAAAATCGTCGGTCAAATGGCGGTCAATTTATCATGTCGTTCAGTCAAAACTCCAACTTTTCATAATGTCACTTCATCTCGGTATACTCATAGGGACGTGAGATGTGAGGGGTGTGGCTTGCGTCCTCCTGACACACTCTCCCATCATGAGTCAGTAAACAGTCAATCACTCGGTCATTCATCGTGTTTCTCACTGTTTTGATGAGTATAAGTGTGTGCGATATGCGGTAATTCCCAGATGTTATTATTAAATTTTTATTCCTGAGTGAAAACATTGTTTTAGGACTTTAGGGAATTAATTTTCCAAGTCAGTAATCATTGTTTGTCCAAGATTTCTTTCACCCACCAAGTTGAACTATGTGATTTGGGTTTAATTTTCATTTTGAGAACATCTGAGGTTTTAAAGTGATGCTAGTGTTCATTAATTAAACACTTTTCTTTTTTGTTTTCTTTCTAAGTGCTAGAGTTGCTTAGGCCTAAATGTCGTTTTCGATTTTGTCTCGCTCGCGGCTGCCAAGGTAATTGAGTATCTTTGGTTCATTTCTTATAAGTGCGTTATTAAATTTTCAACATCTATATATACGTACGTCTTAGTTTTCTTAACTTTAGCTTGAATTGCTAATAGGTTTTAAATTCCATCTTAGTTTTTGTTTTCTTTCACTCGCTAGCATATTGTTTCTTCTATTAACACGATGGTCGATACTATTATGCTTTTTCATTTTTGAGTACGAGTTTTGTAAAGATTCATTTTCGGTTTTATAATAGCATCTTTTTGTCCAAAATTTGTGGACTCTGCCGAAATACACTTGGCTAAGATTTGTTTATTCGAGTTTTAATTGAATTGAATTTTGGAAGTTTGATTGGTTGACATTTTCATGGAGTATTCTTTTTGGAATCATTCAATTATTCTTTTATTTTCCGTTCAGTTGTTTCTTAGTGAATTATTTTCCTTACATGTTTTGTTGTTGCCCATTTAAGTGTATTCGTGTCTGCCTATTGGCTACAGTCAAGGGTAAATTTTCGTTCGCTAATATTGTGGCAATATTTTTGTTTTTTCTGAGGATTTTTCGTAAGTTGATAAATGTTTTCCCCTCACGTTTATTTTCGAGTTATTTTTTTGTTTGGATCACGAGATATTTTTTTAGTCATGTGTTTTCCATTGTTTTATAACGAGTTAACTTACTATACAATTGGATTTTCTAGAGTTGAATCCATACGTTTAATTACCGTAGAGTTTCATCTATTAAAAAGTAAGATTTTTCATTCTTGGGATTGTTCATTCTTATTTTAATTTTAAGTATTTTTGCATGAAACATTGACTATAGTTTATCTAATATAGATGTTTGATTTCACTGTTTTGGCTTATGTCATTGAAAAGAGATATTTGTGGATTTGTTGTATATAATATATATTTTAATGTCTGGAATGAGGGCGTATTTTGTGGAATATGAGATGTTTGGCTTATTTCGTTGAAAAAAAGTGATCTTGGAGAATAATATTTTTTATCTTGGTGAGAGTATTGGGAAACTGAACACATTTTTCCCGAGTATATTGATTTTTTTTTTCGTTGTCTTCGTTCGAGAACGTCCATAGAGGAGAAAGAAAATATTAGTATACCCTATTGCGACTTCATCTTTGAATTTTTTGTTTCTCAACATTTTTTGTATGTGTTGTGTGGAATTTTCTGTGTGTGATTCTATGCTAAAAAAAATATAGGAGTTTGTTTATTAATATATGTATTAAGGGTATTAATATAACTTCTATGTTGTTGTTTTTTGAGGGGTTTATTTTGGTATTAATTGTACACTAAGTTGAAACTGGTTTTGCATCGACGAGTGTGTGATATATTCCATAGGATTAGCCATAGGGTTTGGCCATTGAAATACCGGTACCGTCTAGCTAACGGCTGAAAATAATATATATCTGAATTTTATTCAAATTTTCTGTGTGATTTTATTTGCGCAGTGATATTTTTCAGAATAGGAAGGCATTATGTTACACACCACGGGGATGTGGGTTGCTGTGTTTAATATTGATATATACTGTATATCACGTTCCTATAGATAGGATGTTTATCCATTTATTTTACATCAGGTTTTAACTATGTTTTTTTTTGGTTTAAGTTTGGTTTTATCAAACTTGGAAGGTTTTAATATGTTTTTTTGTGTTTTAGTATAGACTTGTGTATTATTTATTTTCGCGCCACAGGCTTAACCTAAGTGGACTTTTGTGTTTATTTATTTTATTCTTTTTATTTTATCCTATGAGTTAGGACTTAATTTGTTTTCTGCAGTATTTTATAATTTACCTAGGATTTGATTTTGTTTTTGTTTGCAGCTGTCTGTTTTAGTTTTTACCTTGTTTTATAGGTCTGTATTTCTTTGCTTTGTTAATCGATTTACAGCAGACATCATTATTATAATGTGTCTTTGTTTTGTTTTTAATGGGATTTTGTTTAGAGATACTACCTTTAGTATTTTATTTTGCAATTTTGTTTTTGTTCATTGTCATAGCATTTTGTTTTTATTTGTTCAATTGTTATCCGTTCTTTAAAATTTGACTATACCTTTATTTTGTATTAACAAAATACTTTGAAAAATGTCCATTCCACTTTCGAATTTGTCTTCAACTGATTTTTTTATTTTATTTTTGTTTACTTACTTTCACATACTTTTAAGTGTCTGCCTTGTGGTGGGTATGTCTGCCTTGTGGTGGGTATGTCTGCCTTGTGGTGGGTATGCGCAAGTATTTTAGTGAGGACGTATTACATCTAACTATTCAATCATTTATTAAGGATTCACTATATCCAACTCACATATAATTTTAAGGTGTTTTAGTTACTGTGTCCTTATATTTATGCGGGGGACTGTACATGGAGGTCATTCACTCCTTTGAATTCATTGTAACTTCTGTACTTCTTTCTGTCATGTCAGTCATGATTCCCACACAATGAAAGCTTACTCTTGCACTTCCGATCCTCTCTCCATACATGGATCACGTGTGAGAGGTGGTGAGAGGTAGGTGAGAAGTGTGGAGAGGTATTGAGAGGTTAGATAGACATTAGCATCGGGCAAGACAAGAAGCCCTTAGAGATTCCCTCTCAACTTAGGGAACTCTCTGTCATATATTATATTATTAGTACATTATGTATACTCTTTCAGCTGTTACTTATTAATTAAAGTGGTTTATGGATACAAAACAGATCCTTTCATTTTACCTTTTACCTATAAGTATAAATATTTTATTTATGAAGTTTAAAGACGTAACGGTGGCAACATTACTTTAACTAACATAAAGATAGTACTACAATCTATCATATATCTATCAATCAACGAGCAGAGAAGAGAGCTGAGATCAACCTACACTTCAACCTACAATCAACCTATAAGTAACTACAACCTAACATATAACTCATAAGGACATCGACACCTTAAGTCATCCTTACTAAAGCCGTAGTCACACGAGCCGTTTTTCGATCAATTTGTACGGGCAATTATGGTCTGGCAGCTTCAAAATTTACACTGTATCATAATTCAACCGCCTAACATACTCTACCTTCAGTCTAGTTATCGATATCAGTGCGAGATAGCCCCGAAATATAACTAGAAAAAACTTGCTCATGTAAAATTGACGGAAATATCGCTCGTGTGACAGCAGCCTTAGAGTTAATAGTTAACCATTATAATAAATATAGGATCGTACTTCAAAACGTCCTAATTTTTACACCTTACTTACAGTGACTGTCAAAAGTCATTTTGTAACATCTTGGATTTCGTGCAGCTCCGTGTTTCATTTTCCTAGCGAGCACAAAATTTGTATTAATCACGTGTAATTGTGGTTATCTCTCTCTCTCTCTCTCTCTCTCTCTCTCTCTCTCTCTCTCTCTCTCTCTCTCTCTCTCTCTCTCTCTCTCTCAGTTTAACGCCAATCAGTTTAACGTCAATCATAGGAAACAGTATGGAAATAATTCTGAGAGACAAGATAGTAGATTATCTGGAGTCAAACAAATTGATAAGAGAAAGCCAACATGGCTTTAGATCCAGTAAATCATGCCTAATAAATTTGATAGACTTTTATAATAAACTATTTACACATAACGACTCTACTAAATCATTAGACATAATTTACTTATATTTTCAAAAGACATTCGATAAGGTACCTCATGGAAAATGATTGAAGAAATTGGAAATGTTGGGCATTAAAGGAAAAATTCATGCCTGGATAAAAAGCTGGCTGACAAACAGAAGGCAGAGAGTTTTGATAAATGGAGTACAAAGGAGTACAAAGGAGTACAAAGGAAATTAAGCAACAACATATCTAGTGACCCTTCTAGGTTGCTTGTCCTCCAAAACACTGAGGATCAAGTGTCCACAAAGTGGTTTGGAGTGGGTAAGAGAACATTGGAAAGGGAATTACTGCCCTGGAACTAATGTCCGTGGCAGGATTAGGAAGTTAGTAGGGGACAGATGGGTTAGTAACTGAGGGGGGGATAAAATAAAGTTATTCATTTACAAACGCAGTCAGTCGCGGGTTTGATGCGAGATATTTGTCTAGGCGGAGTTTAAATGAATCAACGGTGATGCAGTCTATAACGTTTCGGGGAAGCCCATTCCACAAGTTGACAACTCGATTGAAGAAGAAATTCTTAGATTCGTGTGAGTTAAAAGATTTACCAATAATTTTGCAACCGTTTCCCCACGTGTAATTAGATTGGTTGATAGTGAAGTACTTATTACAGTTCATATTGTCGATGCCTTTGATGATTTTGCACTTGAATTAAGTCACCTCTTAATCTGCACTGGGTTAAAGGAAATACATTTAATTCTCTAAGACGCTCTTCGTTTGGTTTGTTCTTTAGGTTAGGTATCATTTTGGTAACTCTACGTTGAACTCGTTCTAGCTTGTTTATATCTTTTTGGTAATAAGGGAACCAGGATTGAATGCAGTATTCCAGAAGAGGGCGGACTAAGGAATTGTAAAGGGTTAGGATAACTTCTTTGGATTTATGCTCAAATGACCTGCCTATAAAGCCAATTATTTTGTTTGCCTTCTTAACAACTTATGAACATTGTTGACTCGGTTTTAGGTTACTCGATATTGTTACTCCCAGATCGGTTTCTCTGTTTACATTCTTAAGCTGAGTGCCATTCATCGAATAGTTTGCTTTCTCATTTAGGTATCCGATATGCGGATAAATGTAAAGTACTACTTTACATTTATCCGCATTGAAACTCATTTGCCAAACTTGGGCCCAACATGACAATTTATCTAGATTGTGTTGTATATCGTCAACTTGTTCTTTTGAGAGTACGCTATTTGCAATTTTTGTATCGTCAGCAAATTTTGAGATTGTACAGGTGAGACCCTCATCTATGTCGTTGATGTAAATTAGAAAGAAAATTGGTCCTAGTACCGATCTCTGGGGTACCCTGCTACTTACATTGGTCCATTTAGATGCCTTACCGTTTATGACTACTCTTTGCTTTCTGTCGCTGAGCCAATTTTCTATCCATTTCAACACACCGTCTTGTATTCCATGCACTTTTAGTTTTAGCAGTAAACGTTTGTGGGGAACTTTGTCAAAGGCCTTTTGAAAATCAAGGTATATAATATCTACAGCTTTACTCTCATCGTAGAGGTTGAGGATATCGTGGAAGAAGTCTAAGAGGTTTGTTAAACAGGAACGTTTTTTACGAAAGCCGTGTTGAGTATCTTTAAGTATGTTATTTTCCTCTAAGTGATTTACGAGTCTGTCTCGTATGACCGTTTCTAGCATTTTACATACAACTGAGGTTAAGCAAATTGGACGATAGTTACTGGGTAGGGATTTGCTGCCTTTTTTGAATATCGGTGTTACGTTGGCTAGCTTCCACTGATCGGGCATAGTTCCAGACTGCAAGGATTTATTGAATAGTAATGTCAGTGGTTTGGAGACCTCATCATTAGCTTCCTTTAGAACTCTAGGCGAGATTGTATCAGGTCCAGGCGTTTTATATACCTTTCAGTTTATCTAAACAATTCAATACTTCTCTCTGTGTAACGGTGATATTGCTTAGAACATCTGAATTATCAATCTGAATCGGCGATGGTGTAGGGATATCACTGAGGTCTTCTGTTGTAAAAACTGATGCAAAGAAGGTATTGAGGGCATTACTCATTTGTACTTCGTCTTTGGTGTATTCTCCATTTTCATCGACTAACGGTCCAACAGTTGAAGTAACTACTTTTTTCTTTCTGATATAACTATAGAATTCTTTCGGGTTTGTTTTACTTTGATTCGCAATATGTAACTCTAAGGTCTTTTTACTTTGCTTAATTAACTTTTTGGCTTTGCGTCGTAGCTCTACAAATTTCAGCCGTTCTTCGTCGTTTTGTGAGGATTTTAATCTATCATTAGCAAATTTTTTAGCAAGCAGGCAGTTTGAAATATCTTTATTCCACCATTTGGGCTTATTTATTATGGCCTAGATGCCGTATTTTCGATGGTATGCAGTCTTGCACTGCTTTTAGGTAAGTGGCTTCGAATAACTTCCAAGATATATTTATGTCGTTATTGTGAATTAAAAAGCTCCAGTCAGTTTCTTTAAACATAGCTCTAAGTTTATGGAAGTTTGCTTTCTTGAAATTAGGGACTTTTTCGATGCTACGATTTGGTTCGTTACTAGTAAACTTTAAAATGAAAGTTATCGTACGATGGTCGCTGTTACTGAATTCATCACCAACATTCAAATTCTCTATTAATTCTTCTTTTGTTGCAAGTACAATGTCAAGAACGTTATTACCACGGGTCGGCGTTCGAACAAATTGATAAAGCGAACTCTCTTGCAAGTTCGTATACAAGTCATGTCCGGAGTGTGAAGTAAGAGTATCGCCCCACTTGGTCACAGGTAAATTAAAGTCGCCAAAAATTACGGTATCTTGTGAGTTACTTATATCTTCAATTTGTTCGTAAATTTCTCGGTCAGTTTGCACTGATTGAGCTGGAGGTCTGTATATTAAAGTAAGTATTATTTTTGTACCTTTATTATTCTTTATTAGCACAAAAGATGCGTCAACGTTCACAATTTGAGGTTTTGACAAGAGGGTAGAATCTGAGTGGGAGCCTGTTTATAGTTTAGTGCCTCAGGGATCTGTTCTGGGGCCAGTTTTGTTTCTAATCTATGTAGATGACATCGATGTTGAACTAAATAATACTATCTCAAAGTTCGCTGATGACAAAGATAGGACAACCAGTATTAACCGAAGAAGTCAGAAATACACTGCAATCTGCACTGCAATAGTGCATGTTCGGAAAAATGGCAGATGCCATTCACTGTTGACAAATGCTAGGTCTTGCAAATAGGTAATAAAAACAAAAAAATATGAGTACAAGATGAAAGGTCAGCCAAGTGCAACAAGTGCATTAGATAAAGACCTGGGGGTTCTTATATCTGAAACCCTAAAAACCTCAGATCAATGTGCAGCAGCTGCGAATAAGGCCAATCGAGCATTGGGATATATTAAGATAAATTTTACTTACAAAAATTAGAACTTTATAGTACCTTAATTTAAAAGCATGATGAGGCCCCATCTTCAATATGGTGTGCAATTTTGGTCTCCTTATCTGAGCAAGGACATTGGGAAGCTCGAGTCGGCGCAGCGTAGAGCGACAAAATTGATTCCGTCACAAATAAATAAATCTTATCATGAAAGATTAAAACAAAAAAAACAAAAAATCACCTGGGAAAAGAAGATTGCAAGGTCAATTAATCGAAAGTTTCAAGATACTAAAGGGATTTGACAAAATTGATGTAGATTCACTTTTCAAAATAAAGAATAGTTCATTAACTCGGGGAAATGGAATTAAATTAAAAACCAGGAGGGCGAATCTCGATGTCACAAAGCACTTCTTCACCTACAGTGTGGTCATCGAGTGTAACAAATTGCCTGACAAAGTGGTACAATGTAAGACAATTGACACATTCAAAAGAAGTCTAGACATAAATTTTGAGGAGGTGGGAATAATATAGTAAAACAAACAAAAAACATAGGTTAAGCATCAGTAGTATACAATATTTCGCATATTCGTTCGTTCTTTACTATAAATTTCCCAGTTGAGGTTTTTTCTCATTCTGCTGGGGGACTCCTTTCCCCAACTTAATTTCATGCCGACCAACGGTCGGATGGAGAGGTGGGTGGGGAGAGAGCCTTCTTTTTTACTATCCCTGCCTACCACTTTGTAGCAAATTCTATTTTAGCATTAAGTCCGGACTACCTAGTAGGGACCGCAAGGTCTGTGTAGTATGTGCATATATGCAATTCTATGTAACTCTGATATATATATATATATATATATATATATATATAATTATATATGAATATTCCATTTGGGAATGCTAGGGCTACCCTCCATAGCGTTCATACTTTACATAGGGAATTGTAAACGGCCTGCCCGCTATTATATTCATACCTTGTGTTTAACCCGTACAGCCCCAGCGACGCACCTGACGCGTCGGCGATGTATGTAACGCACAGTCCCAGAGACGCACCTGGCGCGTCACCCTAATTGCGCTGACCGTAACCTCAGGTGTAGCAACTCAAGAGGGCTCAGATTTGTATGGGAACTGTGTACGTATCCCATGCAACCGTGCCGATGGTTGAAAACTCTCAAAGTCCACGTGCGTGCGCGTGAGCGCGCAATAACCTGGTTTTTTGGGGTAATTGCCTTCAATTTTTTACTCTTGTAAAATACGTTTTTGGGGGCTCTGTAGGACCATTCTTTAAGCTTTTTGAGCGGTTTTTCGTGGTTTTTCCTTCATTCCTAAACCATTCGCTATTGTTTCTGGAATAAAACCATTTTTTGAAAACTGGCCGGGTTCTGGTGAACAAACATTACAAAACTAGCCGGGGCTGGACGGGATAAGAGGCTCGTATTTTGATTACCCACTTCTCGTGATTATGAATTATGCTTAACCCTGGTTCACTATCAAGGGTGCATTTGGCAACCAATGCATGCGCAAAAACGATTATTTTCATGCCACTCAGCCCTGGCGGGCAATATCTTGGGTCTCGGACTGCGCCAGGGCAGTCTGAGGCATGCCTCGATGGTGAGTAGACCTACGCCTCTCCAGCTCCAGTTCAGCAAGTTTTCCGGTTGCATTGGTGCAACCGCGATAGGAAGTAATTACCTTTTGTGTGTATGCAATACCTGCATATTTAGGCAGATTGTGAGCCATATATAGTAACTAGGTCTATGATATTTCGACCGTATATGCATGTAAGCCAAATCTAACAGGATCGGCCATATTGGTTTGGGTAGGGTAGGCCTATGCTGGACTAGAGGCTCTGAAACCTGATAGGAAATATTTCCAATTTTGCAAAACTTTCACATTTGATGCTGGCATTTGAATATATTGTGGCTATATATATTTTGTTAATTAAATATGATAGAATAACTTACTTTTACCTTAAACCTGAGAGTATACTAAGGAATCATAGATTAATGTTGTGTAGGAAGGATAATGAAAAATACCAAATGGTTATGGAGATATGGATTTTTAAAGTGGCAGTAGCAAATGTGCAACAGCGATAGATGAATATCTCACTTTTGGAGCGATAGTGATCCAGGGTTAAGGATAGGGTTACTAAGTGACGTTGTGATTACCCGAATGTTCTGTTCAATTTGTTGTCTGTGCACATAATGTATACACAATTCGCATTGTTTATATTCTCTCCTCTCAGTCAATTGCATTCGTTATAGTGGTCCTAATGGTATTGCCACTTCAATTAGATAGAGAGATAATAATAAAAAAGAAAATAATAATAATAATCATAAAATGTATATTGCCACTGAAAAGTGGTTATTCTTCTTACAAACTACAATACCATAGTGTAAATTAAGTAGTAATTAGGTATAAGCTTAAATATAGTAGGTTTGTACATAGTATGTATTTACTATAATATATACTGTGCATGCATATTCTGTACGATATGAGATAAAGGGGTAAGTTAATAATTATATGCGTATTCATACATATGCACCCATTGTACGTACATTATACATATACTGAATACATAGATATAATACATATTCATATAATACAGATTAGTGTGACATACTCTAACATTCATATTCACATTTGTGTTCATGATAGAGAGAGAGTCAAGCACATTTAAAGTGTATATATTCGCACATACACGCAAGATATTACATACTGGTGCATTATGTGCAAATACATACATAGGCAACGCATATGTCGGGAATAGGGTAATGATCCCGACAGTTTTAGGTCCATTAGGACATTTGAATTTGGCGGTATCGTATCGCATGTACGATTTCGGCTGGTTCTTTGTGTATTGTAGTTTATTCTTAAGTTAGGTTAAATATTAACTGTAATGTATAAATATCTACATCAGCTCTAGATGTATTATGAAACAAGTTTTGGGTTATAATTATTATGAGCCGGCAGCCATATGTAATTTCGCGAAGCGATCGGACGCCGGCCCTTCAGTCTCTCAATCAACACCATACCGTTAACATCTCCTCCCCCGGCTCTGACTCAACCCACAGTTCACCATGTGCTACAACTAATCAATATAACAACAGTCCTACATCACCAGTCCTCTAAGCTAAGTTCATTGTATTGATATTGTATTATGTTAACATTCCTACATGTCATGCAATTGAACTAGCCGTTTGTGGGGGACTGGATTAAACCCATCGACGAATACCTCGTTGGTAAATATTTTATATAACTATTTGTTGGGATATTCATGTACCAGTGATCCATCATTTAACCGTTAAATAGATTCCCGATAAATATTGGTCCTTCGAACCGGATATGTCGGGAATAGGGTAATGATCCCGACAGTTTTAGGTCCATTAGGACATTTGAATTTGGCGGTATCGTATCGCATGTACGATTTCGGCTGGTTCTTTGTGTGTTGTAGTTTATTCTTAAGTTAGGTTAAATATTAACTGTAATGTATAAATATCTACATCAGCTCTAGATGTATTATGAAACAAGTTTTGGGTTATAATTATTATGAGCCGGCAGCCATATGTAATTTCGCGAAGCGATCGGACGCCGGCCCTTCAGTCTCTCAATCAACACCATACCGTTAACATCTCCTCCCCCGGCTCTGACTCAACCCCATGCTCACCATGGGATTAAACGGGACAGTTCCACCACTCCTGTTCGTATTGTGTATGACTGCTCTGCTAAATCTAGTGATCGCTCCTATAGCCTGAATGATTGTCTGTACACGGGTCCGTCCCTGGTCTCTGATCTAGCGCAAATTATGTTGCGCTTCAGATGTCATAAGTTTGCATGGGTCGCCGATATTGAGAAGGCCTTCCTGATGCTTCAACTCCATCGTGAAGACAGGGACTCGACAAGATTTTTATGGCCACGGGACCCAATGGATCTAGATTCAGAGTATCTGGTCTACAGGTTCAGAGTCGTCTTATTCGGGGCGACCTGTTCCCAGTTCCTTCTCAACGCTACTATCTTGCGTCATCTTGAGGAGGCTGGACTAGATCCTGACTTCAAGAATGAGATCAAGCAGGGGATCTATGTGGACAATCTTCAAGGCACCGGAGACAATGAAGATTTATTGCTCAAGAGATGCTGGGAGATCCGTGATATATTTGCCAAGGCTCATTTATACTTAAGAGAATGGGCCACTAATAGTGATCTTTTGAAAGGTCAATTTACTTCTGACGGTGTAGCTACTGAGAATAGTGAGGTGAAGTTTTTAGGCCACAAATGGGACACTACCACAGATTGTATATCCTTCTGTCACACCCCATGCAGCAGTGAGCTTATGACCAAGCGAAACTGCTTAAGCTTGTCAGCGAGGTTGTTTGATCCCCTAGGTTTTTTGCTGCCTGTAACAATCCGTGCTCGTATGTTTTTACAGCAACTGTGGCGGCTAAAACTAGATTGGGACACGCCCATCCCGATTGAGTTACAAGATACTTGGCGGTTGATTCGGTCGGACCTTTCCACATGTTGCAAGGTCCAACTTATTCGTCAGGTTGTTAGTGGTCAACAGGTGGATCTACATGCCTTTTCTGATGCTAGTAATAGTGCGTACGGTACTGCCATATACGTATGCAATGGTAGTGAAGCGACGCTGGCTATAGCGAAGGCCAAAGTAGCCCCTATAAAGAAGATTACAGTTCCTAAATTAGAACTTACTGCATTGCTTCTGTCTGCTCGTCTAATAAAGTTTACACTGGATGCTTATGCAGACATACTACAGATTAATAACGTCTATGTCTGGAGCGACAGTCAAATAGCGCTTTCATGGGTACACAGCCAGAAAGTGTTACCTGTTTATGTTTCTAATCGCACTGATGAGATTCATGACTTAGTTCCTACAGCTACATTTCGCTATGTGAGCACCAGGGATAACCCC
>JBAKBP010028947.1:0-27843 GCA_037953745.1 Lithodes maja
TCATACTGCATCTGACGGCTGACCATTAATCTCCAATAATATGAAAGTTATACTATATAATTATACCGCGACGTCTTATCAAGTATATTCAAGCTATATTTAGACGATTTTGAGCAGTTTAGTAAATATCTGTGGTAGCTAAAAGTATGGAATGAGATAATCTGTAGCTTTTAAATGGGTTACCGTCCTTACTAAGATGAATAACATCGCCTAATAGTTGCCAGAACATAATGCAATGTATATCACCGGTACAGAAGGGGTTAATGCAATACTATGCCGTGAGCTTCTTCCTTTCATCATCTCTCCTCATTTTGTTCACGTGTATAATCTATCTATCTATCTATCTATATGCTCAGGCCCAATCCCCACTGTTCCTATTTTTATTTTTATTTTCCTCTATTTTATTATTATTATTATTATTATTTTTTTTTTTTTTTTTTTTTTTTTGTATAATCTAATTTATAAATTTCACTCACACCAAACACCACCCAATGAAATTAATGAAAGCATGTGCTCCACCCAGGATTCGAACCTGGGTTACCACATATAGATCTTAAACGCTCAAACCATTACACCATCAAGACAAGACAAGACAAAAGGCAAAGCTGCCCCTAACAAGTGTCTCCCCAAAGTTGAGAGAGTGATAGTCGCTATTATAAATGTTTTATTGGTGTATCGGAAATAAGAGTGGTGTGCTGGTTTAGTGTGGTGAAATGAACAGAAAGAGGTGTTTGCGAGATCTAGCTGGATTACTCTCAGTGTAGGTGAGACACAAGCAGAAACAGTGAGGGAAGCCAGACAAATTAAACAGGATTTCCAGCAACTCCTTTTTACATGACTAAGAGGACTCCCCTCGGTATTGCCCTGCTCTATTGGTGTCTACAGTCTCCCCATGAGGACTCCCCTCGGTATTGTCCTGCTCTATTGGTGTCTACAGTCTCCCCATAAGGACTCCCCTCGGTATTGCCCTGCTCTATTGGTGTCTACAGTCTCCCCAGAAGGAATCCCCTCGGTATTGCCCTGCTCTATTGGTGTCTACAGTCTCCCCATAAGGACTCCCCTCGGTATTGCCCTGCTCTATTGGTGTCTACAGTCTCCCCATAAGGACTCCCCTCGGTATTGTCCTGCTCTATTGGTGTCTACAGTCTCCCCATAAGGACTCCCCTCGGTATTGCCCTGCTCTATTGGTGTCTACAGTCTCCCCAGAAGGACTCCCCTCGGTATTGTCCTGCTCTATTGGTGTCTACAGTCTCCCCATAAGGACTCCCCTCGGTATTGTCCTGCTCTATTGGTGTCTACAGTCTCCCCAGAAGGACTCCCCTCGGTATTGCCCTGCTCTATTGGTGTCTACAGTCTCCCCAAAGAGGACTCCCCTCGGTATTGCCCTGCTCTATTGGTGTCTACAGTCTCCCCATAAGGACTCCCCTCGGTATTGTCCTGCTCTATTGGTGTCTACAGTCTCCCCAGAAGGACTCCCCTCGGTATTGCCCTGCTCTATTGGTGTCTACAGTCTCCCCAAAGAGGACTCCCCTCGGTATTGCCCTGCTCTATTGGTGTCTACAGTCTCCCCATAAGGACTCCCCTCGGTATTGCCCTGCTCTATTGGTGTCTACAGTCTCCCCAAAGAGGACTCCCCTCGGTATTGCCCTGCTCTATTGGTGTCTACAGTCTCCCCATAAGGCCATACTGATTCCAACTTATGGTATAAAGGGTTCTGGGGGTTTTCTTCTGTATTCCAACTACTCCCTCTCGGGCATAGGCTGAGTGCCTGCACACTCAACCGCTGAACACGGTGAGGCCCGCGAGGTCTTCTTCCAGTCTAGGGAGTGAGACATGCGAAGCATCCCGGCTTGAAGCAACACCACCTCTGAAGCTGCTCCACCTCTGCACTTCACCGTCTCATTCCCCAGACTCGGACCCTCACTCTCAGAACGCCACCTATTGAGCAATTAACTCATTAGGTATTGCCCCCCTGTAGCATACTTTGAATATGGGAATATTCATACAGTGCTATTTAAGCAGGGAACAATGAGGGTATTTGTTTTGGCATTTCGGTGTGCTGTGGTAATGCACTGATACTAGGTAGCCTACACCACAAATTCCATCCCAATAATATCTTCCCATTGACATATTGGGATGCGAACCCGGGTCCAGTGGCTAACAATTGATTACCGTACATTACCCCTTTGGGGCTTCTAACCTAGGGCTAGACACCTGGGCTTCTAACCTAGCTGAAACACATCACAAGACCTTGCAGACTATTCAAAACAAAGCCCTACAAATCACCACAGGTTGCACAGATACTACACCAACAGATCACCTACATCAAGAAACCAAAGTCCTCAAAGTCAAAGACCATCTGGACATGAGAGGCACTCAATTTCTGGCTGCAGCCTCCACAAATCAACACCTCTCACTACACTACATGGTAACACACCCACAGATACCAAGGAATATCAAAACAACACCCAGCACACGTATCACACACATATACTGTCATCTCTCCCTCCCTGCCCACCCCAAATCAGCTTCCAGAAGCACATCCCCTAATATTTCTCGCCGTTCCATCCAATCATTCATAGACAACACGCAGCTGCAAGCACGACCTCGCACAATCCATCCTTCTGAATCCTCCCTTCCTTGCGAGGACAGAGTCCACCTGGATAGGCTGAGATGTGGGCACCATCCAGCTCTTCTGAGCTATCAGAAGAGACTGGATATCTCCGTCTTCGACACCTGCCCAGGATGCAACACGGCACCCCATACTATGAAACACATTATAAAGGACTGCATTCTACACAATCACTTAATCACGCCAACAACATAATCTATAACACTCCTTGAGAGCCCTGTCGGAAAGTCTGATCGTGGCCATGGCCTTCCTTAGGGATTTAGGGCTGTTCGGCAAGGCAGCTTAGGGATCGACAACAACAACAACTTATACGTCTATCAGCACATAATTAGAATAGGTATTGGCATGCCCGAATTATGTATATAAATACAGTTGTCTAATAATTGATTACGTCACGATTAGAGAGACACTCGGTCTCTCTCCTTTTGCATTTTTAGTACAGGAAATATATATAATATAATAGTATCTTTGTGTGCTCCTTGTCCCTACCTGTTGACTATATCAATGAACTCAATCTATGCTTCTATAATACCGGCCTAATAGTACTTATCACCATTAAGGGGAGATGGTCTGTTTTTCTGGACACCTTTCTCCCTCATGCTTAGCCCCTTTAGTTTTCAGATTTTAAGACGTTCGGCCCATTAGTTTCGCGATTTTAAACCTTTCGCCCCATTTCTCAGTCAATATTTAGACTTTTCGTGTCATTTAGGTGTCGATTTTTTGCTGGCAATAGCGAGCCTGTATTCTAAGAGGAACCAGCCTTCGGCCGGGACAGTTTTCTGTCGAAAAATGTACAAATTTATCTTGAAGGAGGGTCTTGGGCGGGTGTTGTTATATGTTTGACGGAGGTCTAGGGAGAAAACTAGAAAAATAAAATAAATACATGAAACAATCGGCCAGAAAAAAGACCCCTCTTGCCTTAATGACAGCAACTGTACAGGTTTACACTATATAACGTACCTCTGTTGAAGTTGTTTCTCTGGTGTACCGAGTTGAGTGACAGACAGACATACCTGTAACAATAGAACCATACATTAAGGGGACAGTGGTTATTTTGGGGGCCTAGTTATATATTCATTTAGTTTTTACCTTCATCTAACTTAAGAAAACATCCATTAGATCCTCCTTCGATATGAATTTGTATATTTTTCGGTAGAAAAATGTCCCAGCCTAAGACAGATTCCTCCACAATTACAGGCTCGCTATCGCTCGCCATAGCGACACCTAAAGGGTACGAAAAGTCTTAATATTGACAAAGAAATGGGTCGAAAGTTCTTAAAATCGACAAGCTAATGGAGCAAACGTCTTAAAATCTCAAAACTAATGGGGATAATTATAAGGAAGAAAGAGGGCCAGAAAAATGGCCCATCTCCCCTTAACCCCTTGAGGATTATCAAGCGTTTTAACAGTTCCTTCTGGCTTGTAATTTAACGATTTTCTTCAGTTTTGGAAAGTTCTCTAGCAGTCAAAGGGGTAAACAAATATCTGGGTCATCCCTCTGACTCCCACAATTCCTCCTTAAGGGCTGGTGGCTATTTGTTTGGTCTATACATTATATAATTATTCATTTGTTTTAGTTTCCTCGCTAGACCTCCATTAAGCTTAAAAAAAAAATCCTAGATCCCCCCCTTCAAGAAAATTTTGTAAATTTTTTAGTAGAAAAATGTCCCGACCGAAGGCCGGTTCCTCTTGAAATTACAGGCTCGCTATCGCTCGCCAGGATAAAATCGACACCTAGATGGCACGAAAGGTCTTAAAATTGACAACGAAATTTGATGAAAGATGTTAAAATCGTCAAACTAATGGTCCTTAAGGCTTATAGTCTCAAAACTAATGGGGCTAAACATGAGGAAGAAGGGTGACCGGAAAGCAAACCCATCTCCCCTTAAGGTGAATACAATCATCTATTGATAGCCATAATAATAGTAATCCATGCGTCACCAACCAAAGGTATAATAAAGCTATAGTATACAGTATAGTTAACCCCTCCAGGATTATCACTATTGTTCATAGTTTATTCTGGCCATCAATAGACGATTGTATACAACTTAGGAAGGATCTGTGAGAGTTGTAAGGGTAAACACTATCTCACTTAACCCTCTGACTTCCATATAACTTTTCTAAACTGCATAAAATCGTCTACTAATAGCCATAATAAACTGTCAGAACGCGTGATAATCCTAAAGCTGTTAAACGGTGTAGATTATATTATATTTTTGTCACCAACCAAATTCACTTCTAAACTCAAATAATGAAATCAACAAATACATGTGGCACTCCAAGGGCTGGAACCTAGGACACTCACACCGAAATTCCGTGCACTTATGCATTAGGCTATCAAGACAGTTGGTATAGGTAATATAACATTAGTTATTATATACACCTTTCCTTATATTGGATGGCCGTATCACTACCAATACATTTATAGGTGGTTACTGGGCATGTTTGGTATATGTATTTATCTATTTATTTATTTATGTATTTATTAGTTTCCTCGCTAGACCTCCATTAAGCTTACAAAATAAAACGCTTAGACTACCCTTCAAGAAAATGTGTACATTTTTCGGCAGAAAAATCCTCCTGAAATTATTATGTTCCTTCCAACAACCAACCATACTCCTAAAATCGATTAATGAAATTTACAAACACATGTGGCAGTCCGTGGATTCGAACCCAAGATGCTCACACCGAAAATCAACACCTTATACATCGCACCACGAAGACAGTTAAAGGTTGGTGGACACTGCCTACGATTTATTATGCAACTTCGAATCCTGCATATCAATCTAAGCATGTACACACATCCCAACTGCAACTCACGTAGGCTATGCATATGTGAATGGAAAGAGCAATTAATTAGGCCTTAACCACTTAGGGAAGTCCTCTCGATAAATTACTCCTGAACCAATATCAATTATTATGTTCCTTCCAACAACCAACCATACTCCTAAAATCGATTAACGAAATTTACAAACACATGTGGCAGTCCGTGGATTCGAACCCAGGATGCTCACACCGAAAATCAACACCTTATACATCGCACCACGAAGACAGTTAAAGGTTGGTGGACACTGCCTACGATTTATTATGCAATTTCGAATTCTGCATATCAATCTAAGCATGTACACACATCCCAACTGCAACTCACGTAGGCTATGCATATGTGAATGGAAAGAGCAATTAATGGGGCCTTAACCACTTAGGGAAGTCCTCTCGATAAATTACTCCTGAACCAATATCAATTATTATGTTCCTTCCAACAACCAACCATACTCCTAAAATCGATTAATGAAATTTACAAACACATGTGGCAGTCCGTGGATTCGAACCCAGGATGCTCACACCGAAAATCAACACTTTATACATCGCACCACGATGGCTCGCTATCGCTCGCCAGGAACAATTCAACACCTACATGTTACAAAAGGTCTTAATATTTACAAATAAATGAGGCGAAAGGTCTTAACATCGACAAATTAATGAGGTGAAAGTCTTAAAATTTCAAAATAAATGGGGCTAAGCAATTAATTCTGGCTATAATTAGAGGTGTTTTATTTAGGAGGGCTATCTAGGTATCAAAAGGGGTAAATACTATCTCAATTAAGAGGAGATGGGCTGGTTATTCTGGCCCTCTTCTACCTCGTTTTTGCCCCATTGTTGTTGTTTATTTAAAGACGCACATTAGTTTGGCGATTTTAAGACTTTACACCCCATTTCTTTGTCAATATTAAGACCTTTCGTGTCATTTAGGCGTCTATTTTTCCTGGTGAGCGATAGCGAACCTGTAATTCTAAGAGTAAACCGGCTTTCGACCGGGACAGTTTTCTACCAAAAAATGTCTAGGGGGTGTTGTTTACAGGTTGATGGAGGTCTAAGGAGGAAACTATAAAATGTCTAGGGGGTGTTGTTTACAGGTTGATGGAGGTCTAAGGAGGAAACTATAAAATGTCTAGGGGGTGTTGTTTACAGGTTGATGGAGGTCTAAGGAGGAAACTATAAAATGTCTAGGGGGTGTTGTTTACAGGTTGATGGAGGTCTAAGGAGGAAACTATAAAATGTCTAGGGGGTGTTGTTTACAGGTTGATGGAGGTCTAAGGAGGAAACTATAAAATGTCTAGGGGGTGTTGTTTACAGGTTGATGGAGGTCTAAGGAGGAAACTATAAAATGTCTAGGGGGTGTTGTTTACAGGTTGATGGAGGTCTAAGGAGGAAACTATAAAATGTCTAGGGGGTGTTGTTTACAGGTTGATGGAGGTCTAAGGAGGAAACTATAAAATGTCTAGGGGGTGTTGTTTACAGGTTGATGGAGGTCTAAGGAGGAAACTATAAAATGTCTAGGGGGTGTTGTTTACAGGTTGATGGAGGTCTAAGGAGGAAACTATAAAATGTCTAGGGGGTGTTGTTTACAGGTTGATGGAGGTCTAAGGAGGAAACTATAAAATGTCTAGGGGGTGTTGTTTACAGGTTGATGGAGGTCTAAGGAGGAAACTATAAAATGTCTAGGGGGTGTTGTTTACAGGTTGATGGAGGTCTAAGGAGGAAACTATAAAATGTCTAGGGGGTGTTGTTTACAGGTTGATGGAGGTCTAAGGAGGAAACTATAAAATGTCTAGGGGGTGTTGTTTACAGGTTGATGGAGGTCTAAGGAGGAAACTATAAAATGTCTAGGGGGTGTTGTTTACAGGTTGATGGAAGTCTAAGGAGGAAACTATAAAATGTCTAGGGGGTGTTGTTTACAGGTTGATGGAGGTCTAAGGAGGAAACTATAAAATGTCTAGGGGGTGTTGTTTACAGGTTGATGGAGGTCTAAGGAGGAAACTATACAATGTCTAGGGGGTGTTGTTTACAGGTTGATGGAGGTCTAAGGAGGAAACTATAAAATGTCTAGGGGGTGTTGTTTACAGGTTGATGGAGGTCTAAGGAGGAAACTATAAAATGTCTAGGGGGTGTTGTTTACAGGTTGATGGAGGTCTAAGGAGGAAACTATAAAATGTCTAGGGGGTGTTGTTTACAGGTTGATGGAGGTCTAAGGAGGAAACTATAAAATGTCTAGGGGGTGTTGTTTACAGGTTGATGGAGGTCTAAGGAGGAAACTATAAAATGTCTAGGGGGTGTTGTTTACAGGTTGATGGAGGTCTAAGGAGGAAACTATAAAATGTCTAGGGGGTGTTGTTTACAGGTTGATGGAGGTCTAAGGAGGAAACTATATAATGTCTAGGGGGTGTTGTTTACAGGTTGATGGAGGTCTAAGGAGGAAACTATATAATGTCTAGGGGGTGTTGTTTACAGGTTGATGGAGGTCTAAGGAGGAAACTATAAAATAATACAGATAAAATAATAAGCAAATAAATACGATCATCTCCCCTCAAGTTCTGCAAGCTCTTCCGAAGCTAAATAATATTGTCTTATGAAAGACAAAATGTGATGATCCTGAAAGGGTAAATTAAGGGATTCATTAGTATGGATACTTAAAATGCCCTTTTCAAACAATCTTACAAGTCTTATAAAATTTACTGTAGTCCGCGGTTGGGAATATGAACATGATTAGATTTATATCCAGTATTCGATAATGGATAATAAGTCGTAAGCGTGTGCATAAACCTTTAACCGTCCTGGTGGTGTAATGGTTTACAAATCTGTGTGTGATAATCCAGGTTGGAATCCCGGTGGATCACATATATGCTTTCATTAATTTCATTGGAGGTGTTTGGTGTTGTGGTGAAATTAATAAAATATAGGTAACAGGTAAGCCAGAAATTGTAACCCCTGTCTCTAACTCAAAATGGGCTAGAACAAATGAGCTGTAAATTTCCAACACCTATTCCCTGACCGAGTCTTCCCAAATGGTAGAAGAAATATTAGCCCAATTATTCCAGTCGTATATGAGTAACAGAGTAGTGGTTAAGGAGGCAGTGCTTGTGTTTTGGCTTATGTATTTATTCATTAATGTATTTGAGTTTCCTCACTATACCTCCATCAAGCTTAAAAAAAAAACACTCCCTATACCCTCTTTCAAGATTAGTTTGTTCATTTTTCGGTATAAAACTGTCACGGTCTATGGCCGATTCCTCTTAAAATTACAGGCTCGCTATCGATCGCCAGGAAAAAAAATTACACATACTGTAAATGGCACGAAAGGTCTTAATATTGATTAAGAAATAGAGTGAAAGGTCTCAAAATTGCCAAACTAATGGAACAAACGTCTTAAAATCTCAAAGCTAATATGCTAAACATGAGGGAGGAGGTCCAGATAAAGCGACTCTCTCCTCCTTCTCCCTCGTGTTTAGCCCCATTAGTTTTGGAATGTTATGACGTTCGGCCCATTAGTTCAGCGATTTTAACACATTTGGCTCCATTTCGTTGTCAATTATAAGACCTTTTGTGCCATTTAAGTGTCGATTTTGTTATGATGAGCGATAGTGAGCCTGTAATTATAAGTGACATTTTCTACCGAAAAATGTACAAATTTATCTTGAGGGGGGATATAAGGGGTGTTTTTTCTATGTTTGAGGGAGGTTTAGCGAGTTAACTTTAAAATAAATACCGGTAAATAAATGAATTAATAGACCAAACAAAGAGCCACTGTCCCCTTAACTCTTATGTTATACTGGCCCTCCAGTACAACCATAATCAATAATTCGTGGACAGCCTTCTTGATAAAGGGTGGTAAGGGCTGGTATTTGGGGCTTTATGGACACCCTTCTCCCTCATGTTTAGCCTCATTAGTTATGGGATTTTATGACGTTGGCCCCATCAGTATGGCGACTAAGTCCATTAATTCACCATGTATTTGTCAATTATTAAGACCTTTCGTGTCACTTAGGTACAATTATTTTCCTGGCGATTGATAGCGAGCCAATACCTTAGTAGGAACCGGCTTTCGACCGGCACATTTGTTTTCCGAAAAATTATACAAATTTATTTCGGAGGGGTATTGGCATGTGTTTTTATAAGCTTGATAGAGGTATAGGGAGCAAACTAACACAATGTATATATAATATAATTTATACAACTCCCAAGCCCAAGAGTGAAAAGTTATTCTCAATCGTTCTTCTATTCAGCAGCTGAGCTCTGGAACTCTCTCTCAGAATCAGTCTATCCCTCTTCCTATGACTTAAATTGCTTCAAACTCCATGTGTCCAGGCATTTTGGCTTGAACGTCCCTTGATTCTACATTCTCTCATTGAGCATGTGCTAATCTATAGTCTGGACAGTAGATGTGGCGTGTGTCAGCATGTCTAAGTGTTATCTTATGCTTTAGTACATAACAGAAGCCTATATAATCCCCTTCTAACATTACAGTGTTGCTATATTTATTTAGTAGCTGAGTAAGTGCCTCTTCGTGATGTTCAAAATCTATTGAGTTTAATTCTTTCCTAATTCCTTCTAGTCTATCCATTTCACGTTTGTGGATAGATGCGTTAAGAATTGTTGTGTGTGTGTTATCAGCTACATCAGTGAAGATGAATGGAAATATCTCAGCGTCTGTGAGTTTAGTTCCTTTCTTCAGGTGCATTGGGAAATCAGTGTAATTCATGATTATTGTTTTAAATTCCTGGTTTTTGCTTTCATGAAGGGCTCCATTGATAAGGATGCCTTTAATGCAACAGGTGTCTGAGGGTAACAATACTGAGCCTTTCAAAGTTGTTTAGGGGTTTCATTCACATAGACTGATACTTTGCTAAATGATTTAGGTTCAATGTTAGTGTCACAGTCTAATATCACATCAGAGGTGACGGCATGATTTATAATCAGGTCTTTTATGCTTACTTCTGATTCCTGATAATCTTGGGTAGACAAAGTAGAGGGGTAGTTAGGGTGGGCGGTGTTGAGGGGGGGAGTGGTGGAATTTTGAAATTTACTGTCCTCACTGAGTAGCGTTTTGACTGGGCGTTGAAGTGAGTTTGGTTTTACTTTGAACTCTGTCTTACTTGTGTGGTATTTAACATGGTGTATGGAACTGTTTTCCTGGGTACTTTATACGCACTCTACATTTTCTCCTTGTAAACCCCCAATGAGAACTGTCACTCTTTCAACTCTGGGGGAGGCACTCACCAAAGTCAGTTCTGCCATTTGTCTCCCTCACTCACATAGAAAAAAACAACACCATCTCAATTAATCCTTTGATTTCCATATTCCAAATATAAATATAATAGTTTAATGATGACCAGAAAACAGAAAATATATGCGTCAGCTTTTCTAAAAGGGGTTAAGTCAACACTTGTGTTATGGGAGACAAATCGTACTGGTCACAGAAATGGCTTCACACAATGGATTTTCAAAGAAGGATGGTTAAATAGATATACTGTAGATGGGTAGATTGATGGATATCCGGATAGATAGGTTGATAGATAATGATAGATAGATAGATAGATATAGAAGGAAAACTAACACAAAGTAAATAGATGGATGGATAAATAGGGTTGATAGATGATATAGATAGATAGATAGATAGATATAGAAGGAAAACTAACACAAAGTAGATAGATGGATGGATAGATTAATAGCTAGGTTGATAGGTAAAAGGAAAACTAAAACAAATAAACCCTTACAATTGCTTAACCCCTTGAGAATTATGATGCGTTTAGGCAGTATATTGTGGCTATCATTAGACAATTTCGTTAAGCTTAGGAAGGATCTGTGGGAGTCGGAGGCATAATTAAGTTGGCTTTGAACATAAGATTCCTAAAGGTCCTTCCTAAACTGCATAAAATCGTCAAATGATAGCCAAAATATACTGTCAATATGCGTCATAATCCTCAAAGGGCGAACTATCCATTTTGGTTAAGGGGGTAATGCTTGCTTTTTGGTCTATATATCTATATATTTATGTAGTTTTTAGTGTCCTCGTTTAATCTTAAACAAACATCCCCTAGACCCCCTTTCAAGATAAATGTGTACATTTTTCGGTAGAAAAATGTCCCGGCCGAAGGCCGATTCCTTCTAAAATGGGCTCGCTATCGCTCGCCAGAAAAAATAGACACCTAAATGGCACGAAAGGTCTTAATATTGACAACAAATTAGGCTAAAGGTCTCAAAACCGCCAAACTAACGGAACAAACGTCTTTAAATTTCAAAAGGAATATGCTAAACATAAGGGAGAAGGGGGTCCATAAAAAGCGAGTAAAACCCCCTTAACCCTCTCCGACATATGACGCGATTTGAGCCTATTGGGGATACTTTAAAGCCTTTGTTACCATCAGGGGTATTTAGAAACCTTTAGTTTAGTTAGCTGTGGGTAGAACACTAATTGTGGAGAGGTAATTATAAGAGTGAGAGAACTCTATTTCTTATTGCTAATCTGGCAAACCTCTGCGTCATAAATGCGTGAAAGGGTTAACATGCAGTCGAAATATATTAACCCTCTCATAATAATATGACGCATTTCTGTTCTGTTTTCTTTCTAGCACTTTATTTTATTCAATTTAGTAATTAAGGGTATACGGAAATCAGAGGGTTTATTAACAGTCTTTACCCTTTAGGTAATAATGAAAATACCTGCAATCTGTGCATGATAGAGTTATAGGATTTGTGATTGTGGAGTTTTAGCTGAGTTGAGTGAATGGATTGAGGTAAATGTAGGTTTGTGACAGGGTTGTGTAATGTCACCATGGCTGTTTAATATATTTATGGATGGTGTGGTGAGGAAGGTGAAAATGAGAACTATGGGAAGAGGATTGGGTTTAGTAGGAAAGAATGGTAGAGATTGGGAGTTGAATCAGTTGCTGTTTGCTGATGACACAGTGTTGGTGGCAGATTCTGAGGAGAAACTGCAGCGGGTAGTCAAGGAGTTTGGTGTGGTTTGTGGGAGGAGGAAACTGAAGGTGAACATCAATAAAAGTAAAGTAATGGTGTGTAATAAGGGTGATCGTAGGGTGAATCTAGATGTGAGGCTGGATGGGGAAATATTGGAACAAGTAGAGTGTTTAAATATCTAGAAGGAACGATAAGCAGGAGTGGAGGTATCGAAATGGAAGTAAACCAGAGAGTATGTGAAGGAAGGAAAGTTTTCGGAGCAATGGGAAGCATGTGGAAGGTGAAAAATCTCGGAATGAAAATGAAGAGTGCAGTATATCAAGGAATTGTTGTGCCAACAGTGATGCATGGGGCCGAGACATGGGCTCTGAAGGCAAAGGAGCAAAGAAAGCTGGATGTGATGGAGATGAGCTGCTTGAGGAGTATGTGTGGACTTACTCAGTGACAGATTGAGGAATGAAGAGATACGTAGGAGAGTGGGGCAGCAGTAACATTTATCTGCCAGAGTGGACATAAGGATGCTGAGTTGGTATGGTCATGTTGAACGAATAGAAGATGAAAGGTTTACAAAGATAATATGTGAGTCAGATACAAGCGGAGATAGAGGGGTAGGAAGACCCCCATTGAGATGGAGAGACTGTATAAGGCAAGCTTTGGATGATAGAGGAATTACTATAGATCAGGCAAGGGAAGTGGTAATAAACAGGAATGAATGGAGAATGCTTGTGAATAGATGAGTGAACACGTGGTCATTTGGGAGAGGGGGTCGGGCACAAGTTGGACTAGATAATAGTCCAGCAGGCACCTGGCCCGGGGAGCCGGTATATATGAAGGGTGTGCCTGGAAATGTGGTGGGCGGGCTTGTGGCTTCAGCTTCGCTGCATATCTGCCTGCTGAGACCGGAACCTCTCCGGGGGGGCCGTGGGAGTGCAGGAGGGACCTTGGTGACCCTGTTCTCTGGGTCTTCTCCTGGGTGACCTAGATGTGTGTGAATTTGTATTTTGTTTTTGTGTGTTCATTGTTTTCTGTTGTGTTGTCCCTATTCGGGCTCTGTCTTGAGTCGGTCACCTCCAGAAGAAGAAAAAATAGGAAAAGTGGGGAATGTGCCTGAGTATACATGCATAAAATATTTAGGATTGGCAATCAAACCTCCCCCATTTGGAAATCCTTTTGTTATACGGAAACTATATTCTTACTATAGATATCACCTCGTTGGAAGCATGCTATCGATCATGCGTAATATCTATTAACATACTAAAGGATATATCACTTTGCCATAGTTTCCGTTAAACAAGATTAGTAGTTATTGTGCATTGAGACCAAAGTCGAAGTAGGTCAAACTCTGAATAGAGATGACTATGGCATCCAAGTGTACATTCCTAAATACATAAACCAAATTCTTATGAGTGGTCTAGAGACTATGGCATCCAAGTGTACATTCCTAAATACATAAACCAAATTCTTATGAGTGGTCTAGAGACTATGGCATCCAAGTGTACATTCCTAAATACATAAACCAAATTCTTACGAGTGGTCTAGAGACTATGGCATCCAAGTGTACATTCCTAAATACATAAACCAAATTCTTATGAGTGGTCTAGAGACTATGGTATCCAAGTGTACATTCCTAAATACATAAACCAAATTCTTATGAGTGGTCTAGAGACTATGGCATCCAAGTGTACATTCCTAAATACATAAACCAAATTCTTATGAGTGGTCTAGAGACTATGGCATCCGAGTGTACATTCCTAAATACATAAACCAAATTCTTAGGAGTGGTCTAGAGACTATGGCATCCAAGTGTACATTCCTAAATACATAAACCAAATTCTTATGAGTGGTCTAGAGACTATGGCATCCAAGTGTACATTCCTAAATACATAAACCAAATTCTTATGAGTGGTCTAGAGACTATGGCATCCAAGTGTACATTCCTAAATACATAAACCAAATTCTTATGAGTGGTCTAGAGACTATGGCATCCAAGTGTACATTCCTAAATACATAAACCAAATTCTTATGAGTGGTCTAGAGACTATGGCATCCAAGTGTACATTCCTAAATACATAAACCAAATTCTTATGAGTGGTCTAGTGACTATGGCATCCAAGTGTACATTCCTAAATACATAAACCAAATTCTTATGAGTGGTCTAGAGACTATGGCATCCAAGTGTACATTCCTAAATACATAAACCAAATTCTTATGAGTGGTCTAGAGACTATGGCATCCAAGTGTACATTCCTAAATACATAAACCAAATTCTTATGAGTGGTCTAGAGACTATGGCATCCAAGTGTACATTCCTAAATACATAAACCAAATTCTTATGAGTGGTCTAGTGACTATGGCATCCAAGTGTACATTCCTAAATACATAAACCAAATTCTTATGAGTGGTCTAGAGACTATGGCATCCAAGTGTACATTCCTAAATACATAAACCAAATTCTTATGAGTGGTCTAGAGACTATGGCATCCAAGTGTACATTCCTAAATACATAAACCAAATTCTTATGAGTGGTCTAGAGACTATGGCATCCAAGTGTACATTCCTGAATACATAACCCAAATTCTTATGAGTGGTCTAGAGACTATGGCATCCAAGTGTACATTCCTAAATACATAAACCAAATTCTTATGAGTGGTCTAGAGACTATGGTATCCAAGTGTACATTCCTAAATACATAAACCAAATTCTTATGAGTGGTCTAGAGACTATGGCATCCAAGTGTACATTCCTAAATACATAAACCAAATTCTTATGAGTGGTCTAGAGACTATGGCATCCGAGTGTACATTCCTAAATACATAAACCAAATTTAAAATGTTCTAACCATCACAAACATACATAATTAATACATTTCTGTTTGCTATCGATCTTTACAGCTCCAACTTTCTTGTAGCCTGAAACCCGCAAGTGTAACTTAACCCTCTAACTCCCACCGTTGCTAAGGGGAGATTTCCTCTTGGGGGCTTTTTTCCTTGACCCTTTTCTCTCTCATGTTTAGCTCCATTGATTTTGAGATGTTTAGACGTTCACCCCATTAGTTTGGCGACTTTACGAACTTTCGCCCCATTGCTGAAGGATCTGTAGCAGTACAAAGAGTTACCGTGAAATGCCGTATCTTCGGACGGGGGCTATACTTCGGACACTTCTGGATAACAGTGTGTAAGCTACGGTTATGGAAAAATGACTGCATTATGGAAGAACACCGCAGACATACTTGTTTTCCCATAACGTCATGTATTTATCTCATAACTGTGGTTCATTGTATAAGTTTTCTATCCATAACTGTGGTTCATTGTATAAGTTTTCTATCCATAACTGTGGTTCATTGTATAAGTTTTCTATCCATAACTGTGGTTCATTGTATAAGTTTTCTATCCATAACTGTGGTTCATTGTATAAGTTTTCTATCCATAACTGTGGTTCATTGTATAAGTTTTCTATCCATAACTGTGGTTCATTGTATAAGTTTTCTATCCATAACTGTGGTTCATTGTATAAGTTTTCTATCCATAACTGTGGTTCATTGTATAAGTTTTCTATCCATAACTGTGGTTCATTGTATAAGTTTTCTAGAGTTTCCGAAGTTACCTCCCCGTCCGAAGTTACGTCATGTTACCGGTACGTGAGATTGTCCGAAGCCTGTTAATTGCTGGAGGCCCATTTTAGACAGAATAAAATCGTCTAATAGTCACCAGAATAAAGCTAGAATGAACGGCACCGGTACTGAAAGGGTTAATAAAGCACTTAGCGATCAATAAAGTGGTCCTCCTCAGATGGTGCTTCTATTGATTCTCACACCCAAACTCCCGCTTCACAAGTTGTATCAGCTAAACATGAACGGCCTGTCTCTTATCCTAAATGTCTTGGTTAAGGGAGCTCACCTCCCTGTTTTTCTCTTTCTCTCTTCTCTTTGGCTTGTATCCATTCGGCCCCCTTTCAGCCTACTGTTTTAAGATGTTTACCCCCATCCAGGTGTCAATATTTTCCTGGTGAGCGGTAGCGAGCCAGCATATATATTTTGTTTGTTTTGAGAGCAAGCTAAATTTGTACATTTTTCTATCGAAAAATGTCTCCGGTGAAGCCCGATTTCTCAATACAATGCTGGCTCACTATCGCTCGCCAGGAATATCGACACCTGGATGGGGATAAACGTATTAAAACAGTTGGCTGAATGGGGCCGAATGGATACAAGCCAAAGAAAGAGAGACAAGGAGAGACAAAGCAAACCTTAAAGTTCCCTTAAGCGAACAAAGTACAGTACAGTGGTGCAAATAAGTCATGTCTCAGTTGTCATTACGTTTGGCTCGCTTTGTACTCTATCAATGTCCGTCATATGTTGAATAGGGCGGGTAAGTGTAGAAACATGTTTGTATATCTAACTCGAAATGAAGATATCCTGTTTAGATATTGCTGATACCAATTATAGAACAAAATACACTTGGTACCAAGCCTTCACATATTAGGCCGACTGTACATGTATTTCGGGGGGGGGGGGTATATATTTGTTCATGTATTTATACATTTATTTATACATTTATTTATGTTTAGTTTCTTCCGAAGATCTCCGTCAAGCTTTAAAAAATGCCCCCAACCCCAAACTTCTAGATAAATTTGTAAATTTTTCGGTAGAACACAATCCTGGCTGATTCCTCTTAAATTACAGGCTCGCTATGCGCGGGGAACAAACGATACCTAAATGGCAAAGAAAATCTTAAAATGACCAAACTAATGGGGCTAAACTTGAGTGAAAAGGGGGTCCAGAATAATAAATACCTACCCTTCACCACCATTAAGTAATTGTTACCACATTCTGGTTACCATTAATACCTACCCTTCACCACCATTAAGTAATTGTTATCACATTCTGGTTACCATTAATACCTACCCTTCACCACCATTAAGTAATTGTTATCACATTCTGGTTACCATTAATACCTACCCTTCACCACCATTAAGTAATTGTTATCACATTCTGGTTACCATTAATACCTACCCTTCACCACCATTAAGTAATTGTTATCACATTCTGGTTACCATTAATACCTACCATTAAGTAATTGTTATCACATTCTGGTTACCATTAATACCTACCCTTCACCACCATTAAGTAATTGTTATCACTTTCTGGTTACCATTAATACCTACCCTTCACCACCATTAAGTAATTGTTATCATATTCTGGTTACCATTAATACCTACCCTTCACCACCATTAAGTAATTGTTATCACATTCTGGTTACCATTAATACCTACCCTTCACCACCATTAAGTAATTGTTATCACATTCTGGTTACCATTAATACCTACCCTTCACCACCATTAAGTAATTGTTATCACATTCTGGTTACCATTAATACCTACCCTTCACCACCATTAAGTAATTGTTATCACATTCTGGTTACCATTAATACCTACCCTTCACCACCATTAAGTAATTGTTATCACATTCTGGTTACCATTAATACCTACCCTTCACCACCATTAAGTAATTGTTATCACTTTCTGGTTACCATTAATACCTACCCTTCACCACCATTAAGTAATTGTTATCACATTCTGGTTACCATAGACGATTTTCTTTAGCTTGAAATCTACCTATACGACTCAAATGGGTAAATGCGATCTCAAAACAACCTCTTAATAATAACTCATTCTGGTTCAAGGGTAGTTTATAGAGAGGCCTTCCTTAGGGTTAAGGCCCCATTAATTACTCCTTCCATCCATCTATCCATCATAGCCTATGATAGCGCAGTTGGAAAGTGTGTACATGCTTAGATTGATATGCAGGATTCCAAACTGCATAATAAATCGTAGGCTTGTCCACCATTCTTTAACTGTCTTCGTAGCGCAATGGATAAATGCACTGAATTTCGGTGTGAGCATCCTAGGTTCGAATCCCTGGACTGCCACATGTATTTATTGATTTCATTAATTGAGTTTAGGAGTAAAGTCGGTTTGGTGGAGGTAACATAATAATAACACAGGTCCTTCCTAAACTGCAAAGAATCGCCTAGTTTTAACCAGAATAAATTGTTAAAAAACATTGTGGTGCTGAAGGGGTTAGGCAGTGGGAGGAATCAGAAACCGATAGAATTAGTGTCATATGAAGAGCGTACAGATCGCGCGCGAACGAGAGAGAGAGACAGATCAGCTGATCCCCATGAAAACAAAGGACTGGGGAACTACAGGCGCTCTGATTGGTCGTGTGAACGAGTATATCTACGAAGGAGCTCTCTGATTGGTAGTTACGAATCCAGCCTACGAGAACCATTTCCTAAACTTAAAGTACACACACAGCAAGCCCCCCCCCCCCATCCCCCCCTCCCCTTTACCAACAATCATGGTCTCTACATTATAAGCATACACAAGTACATATACCTGCAACCTCTCTCTCTCTCTCTCTCTCTCTCTCTCTCTCTCTCTCTCTCTCATAGTCGTAGGATGTATTCGTTTTGGTGAAGAAACAGTTTTCATTTGATCTAGCTGATAGATTCATTGAGCGTAGAAAGAACCTCTACACTGTAAGATGTATGGGTATGAAAAGGGTAACTAAAGTGGCCATAATAACATATAATAACAATATACCATTTTCCCGGCAATATTTCTTGGCAACTCTGATGCAGCGACTTCAGAATTTAATATTAACCATTTCTGTACCGGTGACGTATTGGTAGCTAAAAGGATCTATTGAGATAGTCTATAGACATTCAATGGGCATACGTCTTCCTAAGCTGAATAAAATAGTCTAATAGAGTATAATGATGAGTATATCACCGGTACTGATTGGGTTAAGGGGAAGACCTTTAGTTTGTTCCCTAGACCTCCATCAAGCTTAAAATTGCACCCTCTTGACCTCCTTTCAAGATACATTTGTACATTTTTCGGAAGAAAAATTTCCCGGCCAACAGCCGGTTCCTCTTAGATTACAGGCTCGCTATCGCTTGCCAGGAAAAATCGACACCTAAATGACACGAAAGGTCTAAATATTGGCATAAATGGAGAGAAAGTTCTTAGAATCACCAAACTAATGGGGCGAACGTCTACAAATATAAACACAAAAACAATGGGGCTAAACATGAGGGAGAAAGGAGTCAGGAAAAAAATATCCCAAGTGTAAATCTCCTCTTAGCAAACATGAGCCTAATATAACAACCTGGGTTCAGTCAATAGTCTATTTATTATAATTAGGCAACCCAACCTCTTGACTTTCCTTTCTACAAGCATGCCTCACTTAAGGGGGTAGTAGTTGTGTTTTATATACCGGTACCGCTTTCTCCCTCATGTTTAGCTTCATTAGTTTTGACATTTTAAGACGTTCGCCCCATTAGTTCGTTGAATTTAAGACCTTCAGCCCCATTTATGTTAATAATATGAACTTTCGTTCCTTTTAGGAGTTGATTTTTCGCCTAGCGAGGGATAGCGAGCCTGTAATTTTGGAGATATTGGACTTCGGCCTCGGCATTTTTCTATCGAAATCTTCTGTACAGCTTTATCTCGAAGGTGGATCTTGAAGATATTTGTAGATTAATGTAGGTCTAAGGAGGAAACAAAAAAAAAGTAATGAAAGACCAATAAATAAGCAAATAAATGCATTCATCTCCCCTTCACCCTTTGAATATCATGACGCATTTTGACAGTTTATTCTGGCTATCATTAGGCGATTTTATACAGCTTCGGAAGAATCTGTGAGAATTAAAAGAGTAAAGACTGTTGAATAACCCTCTGACTGCCATATACCACCCTTCCCAATCTGAATATAACCGTCTAATAATAACCAGAAAACAGATATTAAATGCATATCGGATCTGTAAAGGGATAAAGTTGACTCATCATAAGTTATTTTATTATGATACTGTTCATTAAGGGGACTGGCTGTTTGTTTGGTCTATTAATACAAATATTCATATACAGTATTGTTTTAGTTTCCTCCCTAGACCTCCATCAAGCTTAGAAAAACGCCCCTAGACCCCCCCCCCCCCCCCCTCCTTCAAGATTTGTAAATTTTTCGGTAGAAAAATTGCCCGGCCAAAGGCCGATTCCTCCTAAAATTACCAGCTCGCTATCGTTCGCCAGGAAGAAATCGACACCTAAATGGCACGAAGGGTCCTAATATTGACAAAGAAATGGGGTGAAGGTCATAAAATCCCCAAACTAATGGAACCAACGTCTTAAAATCTCAAAACTAGTGGGGCTAAACATTAGGGAGAAGGGGGTCCAGAAAAACGGTCTGTCTCCCCTTAATTAGGAAACATAATTCAGCCTTTCAGTACTGGTGCCGTCCTTTAAGCCCTACTGTACCGGCAATCTTCTTTATCATATTCTAGCAATATTTAGACGATTTTATGCAGCTTAAGAAAAATTTGTGGTAGTAAAAGAGGTTAGGTGAGATAGTACGAAGCCTGTTAATTGCAGGGGGCCCTTTTTAAACTGAATAAAATCGTCTAATAGTAGCCATAACAAAATTATAAAGTCGTCGCCGGTACAGAGGGGTAAACAAAATTTCCGGCTGCTATTATACGATATTATTCAGTTTAAAAAGAGGCTCCAGCAATTACCAGGCTTCGAACTATCTCACTTAACCCTTTTTACTAATTATTATGTTCCTTCCAACAACCAACTATACTCCTAAAATCGATTAATGAAATTTTCAAACACATGTGGCAGTCCGTGGATTCGAATCCAGGATGCTCACACCGAAAATCAACACCTTATGCATCGCACCACGAAGACAGTTAAAGAATGGTGGACACTGCCTAAGATTTATTATGCAACTTCGAATCCTGCATATCAATCTAAGCATGTACACACATCCCAACTGCAACTCACGTAGGCTATGCATATGTGAATGGAAAGAGACACAGATCCTTCTTAAGCTGCAAAAAATTAGTCTAAATATAGCTAGCATAACAATAAAATACATCGCCGGTACAGAAGGGGTTTAAGGTTGTTAAGCTTCATTATTGAGTTGTAAACCAGACAAAGAGAGTCCAGAATCACAATACAAATAACAACAAACTAATTGATTCACGTAAAGTGCTTTCATTTAAGGGACCTATAACCGTTTTTTTTTAAAGCCAGAGCAAAACTGACTCATCCCCATCTTAAAGGAGGATTTTTAGTTTACTCGCTAGACCCCCATCAAGCTTTACAAACATCCCCATAACCCCCCTTCAAGATTAATTTAATTGTAAATGTTTTGGTAGAAAATTCGGCCGGTTCCTCTTAAATTACAGGTTCGCTATCGCTCGCCAGGAAAAAAATATACTTAAATGGCACGAAAGGTCTTGATACTGATACAAAAATTAGATGAAAGGTCTTCAAATCGACTACCTAATGGGGCGAACGTCTTAAAAATGGAGCCGTAAGCATCCATATAAAACATGAATGCAATAATAATGTACTTTTCTTATGGATAACAAACAAAAAATGAATTTGATTGTAAGCTTTTATAAATGTTCTACGATCGTATTTTAGCTGCATAATTCTGCTAAATAACCACGTCTACGGCTCCAACTTCCTTATAGCCTGAAACTCGCAAGTGGTCAAATGTTGTGATATTATTCCAGTACAAGCCCCAACACTAACGCCATCTGTTCCGACAATCTCTTATATATTTTATTCTAGCTATATTTAAACGATTTTGTAAAGTTAAAGGAGGATCTGTGGTAGTAAAAGGAGATAGTTGGAAGCCTGATAATTGGATGGAAACTGAATAATATCGCCTAATAGGTTAACCGCCAATATATAGCGAGAAGGACGTCACCGGTACTGAATCAGCTAAGGAACGATGTAGCTAAGGGGAAGGGGGGTTTGTATTTATGTGTACAGTACATACGAGTGTGTTTATGAGGGAGCGAGTTGTCAGTGTTGTGTGATCCCTTTATGGGCTCTTATTTCTGGACCCGCTTCTCGCTTATATTTAACCCATTCCTTTTCAGATTTTAAGACCTTTGCCCCATTATTTTGGCGATTTTAAGACCTTTCCCCCCCCCCCCTTGTTTTCAATATTAAGACTGTTCTTGTTAATTTAGGTGTCTATGTTTTTCCTAGCGAGCGATAGCGAGCCTGTATGATAACACTAAAGTTTTCTATCGAAAAATGTACAAATTTATCTTGAAGGGAGGTCTTAGGGGTGTTATTTCTAAACTTAATGAGTGTCTAGGGAGGAAACTAAGACACTAATATAAATTTAAATGTAACCAAATAAATGCGTGTAAATGGGTATTTTCTGGAATCAGGCTGGGAAATTAGGTATAGTCCGGCAGCCCGGACTAGCCCGGACATGTAGCCGGGCTAGTGATTTTCAATGTTAGTCTGCCCGGCAGTTGCCCGGGGGACAAGTGACAGTTTGTAATACTTCCTTACATAACGCTGCAATAAAATATATACATACATAATATATAATATCAAATACCGGTATATAATTTATGTAGGAAAACATCGCTGCGGTAACCCTTTAGTAGACGGAGTCTGAGACCGACGACACTCGGTGTGCGGTGACCCTTAAGTAAACAGTAAACAGCTAATCGGTTGTCGAATACTATACTGTCAATATTGATTTATATCAGATGCAATAACAACACAAGAATCAATAAACAGATAAAGAAAACAAAAACAGGAAAATTGAAACAAGTTAGGCTAAATGTAGCCGTGTAAATCCTATGATAACATTGCCTAAGAATTGTCGTTATTGCTTTGCCGTGAATCTCGTAATGTTACGAACTTGAATTGCAAGGGATACTAAAGCTTGTTAAGGGGGGATGGTTCACTTTTTGGGCGTTTTTTGCATGTATTCATTCCTAGTTTCCTCCCTAGACCTCCATCAAATTTAAAAAAAACATCCTTTAGATCCCCCTTCTAGAATAATTTGTAGCCTACATTTTTCGGTAGAAAAATTTCCCGGCCGAAGGCCGGTTCTTCCAACATTACAGGCTCACTATTGTTCACCAGGGAAAAAATCGACATCTAAATAGCACGAAAGGTCTAAATATTGACGACGAAATGGAGCGAAAGGTTTTAAGATCGACTAACTAATGGGGCAAACATCTTAACATCTGTAAACTAATGGGGCTAAACATGTGGGAGAAAGTGGTTCAGAAAACAGGCCCATGTCCCCTTAAGCTTGTAGATGGTGTTGGTGGCATAGTTGTTGGTCAGTGGTCAGTGTTATACTATAATCCATAGATGCTGGTTGTAGGGTAGCAGATTGTTGGTGGCATAGTTGTTGGTCAGTGGTCAGTGTTATACTATAATCCATAGATGCTGGTTGTAGGGTAGCAGATTGGCATCGTCTGCACCTACGCTTGTCTCCACTTATTACCCGATATCGGTGTGCAGTTTTATTATTTGTTCTATTTCTCCCCATTTTAATGTTAATAATTCCGATCTTCAAAAAATCGGGCTATTTGGGAATTTTGGATTATTCGTGTTCGAATTATCAGAATTTTACTGTAACATACTATTTGACAGACAGACACATCTTCCTTAACCCCTTCTGTACCGGCGACGTGATTATAAATTCTTTCTAGCTAGATTTATACTATTTTGTGCAGTTTAAGAAGGATGTGTGCTGTTATAAAAAAGGTCAAGTGAGATATTTCGAAGCCTGTTAATTGCTGGAGGCCCCTTTTAAACTGAATTATATAATTTAATAGTAGCCAGAATATATTGAAATGGACGTCACCGGTAATGAAGGGGTTAAGTCAGTGTTGTGATTTAATATTCAGTATAGCCGTAAACACTCTCTCTCCCCGGTATACGTCAATAATGAACTATGAATTTGTAATGTGATGCCATTGACCAAGGCTGCCTGTTCCTAGAAATTTTATTCGCCGTATTCAACTTATTAGGTCTGCGCGTGAAGCGAAGGAGGCTGTTGTTGTTCTGGAATTGAAGTTTATTTTGGATCGACGTCCACATCGACACCCTATTTGGGGGAAGCGAAGGATCTCAAGGGCTTATACAGTCCTTCTTCTGTTAGGGCAACGCTTATTGAAAATTGCAATGTTTCGGTTATTACTGAACCAAATTTAATTATTGTTCTCGTGCATATACTCTGATTTATCCTCTAGGCCCTAACGGAGCCCTTTTTGTTTTATTTGGTCCTGTGCATCGCACTACGCGCCTTGGAGTTAACACGACCACACGGACCTATACTGTAGTCTGCTTGGACTTGTAAAATTGAATATTGCTAGTCGTGAAATTTTGTATTGGGGAGATTGTAGGCACCAGTCGAGCAGGACAGTACCCAGGGGAGGTCACATAGCCATATGCTAACGAGTTACTGGAACTCCTGCTTCATTTGCCAGGCTTCCCCCACTTTTTCTATAGGTGCCTCACCTACACAGAGAGTAATCCAGCTAACTCTCATAGACACTTACTATTCATTAAATCATTTCACTACACTTCTTTCTAACACACCTAAATTTCCTCTAACGTACTGTACCGTGATTTTAGGTGATATGTTTGTGAATGCATGTGGTACTTAGCGAGTGAAATGTCTTACAGTGTATCAGGTCAAGTACAAGATATGTCAGGGCAAGTAAATTTCAGAAGTCACTAGCCCCAGGGCAAGTAGATCCACAACACTAATTTCCCAGCCTGTTCTGGATTCCCTTCTCCCTCATGTTTAGCCCCATTAATTTTGAGATTCTAGGACGTTCGCCCAATTAGTTTGGTTGAGGGAGCAAACTAAATAACATATAATATTGTCTCTTTATTCTTGATTCACCATTAATATCAAGCCCCAACACTTTGGGGGATATTGTTGCTGAATTAGCTTGTATTTTTATTATAACTGTGAGTGTATGTGAGTACAAATTGTGTAAGTACAATTACAAATAATACAATTGTTCGTGCGTGTTGTGTGCGGCCAGGGCTTTGGGTATTATCACACAGTTACCCATATAATATAAGTTTTCTTCAATTCTCGTCGTTTTCTTTTATGGAATTGGTAAACTACGGTATTAATTTTCTGATATTAGTTACATATTTTGTGTATAATATTATATTGTATAATTATATTTAGCCACACAGTATCATGCGAGGTGAATTTATGACTAATTTTCCTAAATAATTGTAAATACAACATAGATATTTGAGAAATATGTGTAAACTAGCTTATACGTCATTGAAGAATCGCCAGCCTAACTCATTGTCACAGAGATTCCTCTTTGAGTCGGACGTGCATTAACTTAGGGTGTTATTTTAAGTCTTGGGTAGTTTCTATAACACCATTGCAGTTTTATCAATTCCCTGATGATGACAGTTTAGCATAAGGCTATTTCTGTAAGCATTATCTACAGTTTGACAAGTTATATTAGTCTGTAGTCACAATGAAAGGATATTCCATTCCCCTGACCTTTGATAAGCATTTTCGGCCACTCGTAAATTTAAGATTGGGTGGTCATGGGGTGGACTTTTTTATCGACACTGGCTCCACTTTGAACCATCTTACGTTAACAAATTATGTAAGTGCTGGCTATGATGTCAAACATGCAAGAAAATCAAACATCATCGATGCATTTGTGGTTCATAAAGTTTTGCGAGGGTCGAACGGTTTTGCAATGCAATTCAAATTGTACATTGCCAAAAATTCAGCCAACATTTTGGGCTTGGATTTCCTCTGTCGCTATCACTGCACCCTCGATCTCTCGGAGACAAACCCCATGCTTATCATTCCTAAAGGGCTTCACTTCCCCGAGATAGGATATACCAATAGTTATCAAATGTCTATTAAGGTCAATGGCACACGACTCAGGGCTTCTATAGATACTGGAGGCATCAGAAGCTACATGTCGTCTGAGGGTGTACAGAAGTGCCGCATCAGCTGCGTTCCATGTGTGCCTTTTGCCTTTCACTATCCACTCGACGTGCCAACGAAAGACAAAATATATATGATCACCGAGCGCTCCATAGAAGTTGAGTTCAAGGGGACATGGTTGAGTGGAACCATGGCACCTTATTACTGTGATAACTACTACTGCGATCTGAATATTGGCGCGGACGTTCTGTGCGGGAAGAAACTCACCCCCCATCCCACTTTGTGCCAAACAGTTAAGAGGTTCTTCGAAAGGGGAACTGCTTAACCCTTTGACGACTATAACACATTTTGACAGTTTATTCTAGATGACTTTATACCATTTGGGAAATATCTGAGGGAAATATAAGGGCAAAGACAATCTCAATATACCCTCTAAATTCCATATACCTTTCCTAATCTGAATGAAATTGTTTAATAGTAGCCAGAAAACAGAAAAGAAGTGTGTGGATCTTGAAAGGATAAAGCCTTGCAAGATACGAATACGCATTTCATTTCTGTTTTCTGGCTATCATCAAACGATTGTCTTCAGCCTAAAAAGGGTATAGGGAAGTCAGAGGATTAACTGAGATAGTTGTTACACTTTTAAATGCCACAGATTCTGCCTAAGCTGTATAAAATCGTCTAATTATAGCAGTATTATACTTTTCAAAATGCGGCACTATCCTCAACAGGTTAGGCATGAACATAGACTACAGGAAAGCTGGACTGGACACGAAAATGGAACTTTGCAGTAAGGGACCCACAATCGGAGAACGAACCCCCAAGTTCGAACCTCGAAACCTCGAAAATGTGATATTTTCGCGGTTTCGAGGTTCGAACTTTGGGGTTCGTTCTCTGATTTTGGGTCCCTTACTACAAAGTTCCATTTTCGTGTCCAGTCCAGATCTACTGTAGTCTATGGCATGAATAATTTATACAAGAACGCTGCAAATTGACCACTTCGGTCTATAATGAAGTTGGAGCCGTAAACATCGATTTTAAACGGAAATGTAATGCTATTGTAGGTTTATAATGGATAGAAAGTATGTTGAATTATATTTTATGTGTTTATATACTCGTATGTATTGCAACATATTGCTTGCACTGTATTGCTTAGGAAGAACTTGTGGGAGCTAACGAGTTAATTGAGACAAATACTGACCCCTAACATTTAGTAACTCAAACAGGGATAGAGCAAATGAGCTGTAAATTTCCACACCTATTTCCTGGCTGACTCCTCCCAAATGGTAGAAACATTAGCTCGATTACTGTAGTCATTTTTTGGGATAGAGCAAATATGGCTGTAAATGTCCACACCTATTTCCTGGCCGACTCCTCCCAAACGGTCCACACATTAGCTCCAATACTCTAGTTGTTTTGGGGCTAGAGCAAATGGGCTGTAAAATTCCACATCTACTCCCTGGCAGACTCTTCCCAAATGGTAAACATACTGTAACCGTTTATTTGTTATAGAGGTTATTGGTCAAGATGTTCTTACCTAGTTATAGTAAACAGACTTTAATTAACCTCTCATAAAGCTAGTACTGTAGGCTTGAAGTATTTGTGTATTTATTTATTTATTCTTTATCAAGTTTCCTCCCTAGACCTCCATTAAACAATCCTAAGATACACCTTCGAG
>JBAKBP010028948.1:0-27842 GCA_037953745.1 Lithodes maja
TGTCCAATCTCAGAAAATAGTTTTTGAGAAAATATTATTTTGTCAATTCAATGTTAATTAGCCTAGTTTTTAGGGTGATTTTAGCTCTATTATATGTCTACCTCTCGTGTAGATAGCCCAGTTATAGAGGCTCTAAATCCCGTTTTATGTCTCCACCATACAAGACCAATTCACTTTAGTGTCCAATCTCAGAAAATAGTTTTTGAGAAAATATTATTTTGTCAATTCAATGTTAATTAGCCTAGTTTTTAGGGTGATTTTAGCTCTATTATATGTCTACCTCTCGTGTAGATAGCCCAGTTATAGATGCTCTAAATCCCGTTTTATGTCTCCACCATACAAGACCAATTCACTTTAGTGTCCAATCTCAGAAAATAGTTTTTGAGAAAATATTATTTTGTCAATTCAATGTTAATTAGCCTAGTTTTTAGGGTGATACCAATTCACTTTAGTGTCCAATCTCAGAAAATAGTTTTTGAGAAAATATTATTTTGTCAATTCAATGTTAATTAGCCTAGTTTTTAGGGTGATTTTAGCTCTATTATATGTCTACCTCTCGTGTAGATAGCCCAGTTATAGTGGCTCTAAATCCCGTTTTGTGTCTCCACCATACAAGACCAATTCACTTTAGTGTCCAATCTCAGAAAATAGTTTTTGAGAAAATATTATTTTGTCAATTCAATGTTAATTAGCCTAGTTTTTAGGGTGATTTTAGCTCTATTATATGTCTACCTCTCGTGTAGATAGCCCAGTTATAGAGGCTCTAAATCCCGTTTTGTGTCTCCACCATACAAGACCAATTCACTTTAGTGTCCAATCTCAGAAAATAGTTTTTGAGAAAATATTATTTTGTCAATTCAATGTTAATTAGCCTAGTTTTTAGGGTGATTTTAGCTCTATTATATGTCTACCTCTCGTGTAGATAGCCCAGTTATAGTGGCTCTAAATCCCGTTTTGTGTCTCCACCATACAAGACCAATTCACTTTAGTGTCCAATCTCAGAAAATAGTTTTTGAGAAAATATTATTTTGTCAATTCAATGTTAATTAGCCTAGTTTTTAGGGTGATTTTAGCTCTATTATATGTCTACCTCTCGTGTAGATAGCCCAGTTATAGAGGCTCTAAATCCCGTTTTGTGTCTCCACCATGCAAGACCAATTCACTTTAGTGTCCAATCTCAGAAAATAGTTTTTGAGAAAATATTATTTTGTCAATTCAATGTTAATTAGCCTAGTTTTTAGGGTGATTTTAGCTCTATTATATGTCTACCTCTCGTGTAGATAGCCCAGTTATAGAGGCTCTAAATCCCGTTTTGTGTCTCCACCTTACAAGACCAATTCACTTTAGTGTCCAATCTCAGAAAATAGTTTTTGAGAAAATATTATTTTGTCAATTCAATGTTAATTAGCCTAGTTTTTAGGGTGATTTTAGCTCTATTATATGTCTACCTCTCGTGTAGATAGCCCAGTTATAGAGGCTCTAAATCCCGTTTTGTGTCTCCACCATACAAGACCAATTCACTTTAGTGTCCAATCTCAGAAAATAGTTTTTGAGAAAATATAATTTTGTCAATTCAATGTTAATTATCTTAGTTTTTAGGGTGATTTTAGCTCTATTATATGTCTACCTCTCGTGTAGATAGCCCAGTTATAGAGGCTCTAAATCCCGTTTTGTGTCTCCACCATACAAGACCAATTCACTTTAGTGTCCAATCTCAGAAAATAGTTTTTGATAAAATATTATTTTGTCAATTCAATGTTAATTAGCCTAGTTTTTAGGGTGGTTTTAGCTCTATTATATGTCTACCTCTCGTGTAGATAGCCCAGTTATAGAGGCTCTAAATCCCGTTTTATGTCTCCACCATACAAGACCAATTCACTTTAGTGTCCAATCTCAGAAAATAGTTTTTGAGAAAATATTATTTTGTCAATTCAATGTAAATTAGCCTAGTTTTTAGGGTGATTTTAGCTCTAATATATGTCTACCTCTCGTGTATATAGCCCAGTTATAGAGGCTCTAAATCCCGTTTTATGTCTCCACCATACAAGACCAATTCACTTTAGTGTCCAATCTCAGAAAATAGTTTTTGAGAAAATATTATTTTGTCAATTCAATGTTAATTAGCCTAGTTTTTAGGGTGATTTTTAGCTCTATTATATGTTTACCTCTCGTGTAGATAGCCCAGTTATAGAGGCTCTAAATCCCGTTTTATGTCTCCACCATACAAGACCAATTCACTTTAGTGTCCAATCTCAGAAAATAGTTTTTGAGAAAAAAATATTTTGTCAATTCAATGTTAATTAGCCTAGTTTTTAGGGTGATTTTTAGCTCTATTATATGTCTACCTCTCGTGTAGATAGCCCAGTTATAGAGGCTCTAAATCCCGTTTTATGTCTCCACCATACAAGACCAATTCACTTTAGTGTCCAATCTCAGAAAATAGTTTTTGAGAAAATAATATTTTGTCAATTCAATGTTAATTAGCCTAGTTTTTAGGGTGATTTTAGCTCTATTATATGTCTACCTCTCGTGTAGATAGCCCAGTTATAGAGGCTCTAAATCCCGTTTTGTGTCTCCACCATACAAGACCAATTCACTTTAGCGTCCAATCTCAGAAAATAGTTTTTGAGAAAATATTATTTTGTCAATTCAATGTTAATTATCCTAGTTTTTAGGGTGATTTTAGCTCTATTATATGTCTACCTCTCGTGTAGATAGCCCAGTTATAGAGGCTCTAAATCCCGTTTTGTGTCTCCACCATACAAGACCAATTCACTTTAGTGTCCAATCTCAGAAAATAGTTTTTGAGAAAATATTATTTTGTCAATTCAATGTTAATTAGCCTAGTTTTTAGGGTGATTTTAGCTCTATTATATGTCTACCTCTCGTGTAGATAGCCCAGTTATAGAGGCTCTAAATCCCGTTTTATGTCTCCACCATACAAGACCAATTCACTTTAGTGTCCAATCTCAGAAAATAGTTTTTGAGAAAATATGATTTTGTCAATTCAATGTTAATTAGCCTAGTTTGTAGGGTGATTTTAGCTCTATTATATGTCTACCTCTCGTGTAGATAGACCAGTTATAGAGGCTCTAAATCCCGTTTTATGTCTCCACCATACAAGACCAATTCACTTTAGTGTCCAATCTCAGAAAATAGTTTTTGAGAAAATATTATTTTGTCAATTCAATGTTAATTAGCCTAGTTTTTAGGGTGATACCAATTCACTTTAGTGTCCAATCTCAGAAAATAGTTTTTGAGAAAATATTATTTTGTCAATTCAATGTTAATTAGCCTAGTTTTTAGGGTTATTTTAGCTCTATTATATGTCTACCTCTCGTGTAGATAGCCCAGTTATAGAGGCTCTAAATCCCGTTTTGTGTCTCCACCATACAAGACCAATTCACTTTAGTGTCCAATCTCAGAAAATAGTTTTTGAGAAAATATTATTTTGTCAATTCAATGTTAATTAGCCTAGTTTTTAGGGTGATTTTAGTTCTATTATATGTCTACCTCTCGTGTAGATAGCCCAGTTATAGAGGCTCTAAATCCCGTTTTATGTCTCCACCATACAAGACCATTAATTCACTTTAGTGTCCAATCTCAGAAAATAGTTTTTGAGAAAATATTATTTTGTCAATTCAATGTTAATTAGCCTAGTTTTTAGGGTGATTTTAGCTCTATTATATGTCTACCTCTCGTGTAGATAGCCCAGTTATAGAGGCTCTAAATCCCGTTTTATGTCTCCACCATACAAGACCAATTCACTTTAGTGTCCAATCTCAGAAAATAGTTTTTGAGAAAATATTATTTTGTCAATTCAATGTTAATTAGCCTAGTTTTTAGGGTGATTTTAGCTCTATTATATGTCTACCTCTCGTGTAGATAGCCCAGTTATAGAGGCTCTAAATCCCGTTTTATGTCTCCACCATACAAGACCAATTCACTTTAGTGTCCAATCTCAGAAAATAGTTTTTGAGAAAATAATATTTTGTCAATTCAATGTTAATTAGCCTAGTTTTTAGGGTGATTTTAGCTCTATTATATGTCTACCTCTCGTGTAGATAGCCCAGTTATAGAGGCTCTAAATCCCGTTTTGTGTCTCCACCATACAAGACCAATTCACTGTAGTGTCCAATCTCAGAAAATAGTTTTTGAGAAAATATTATTTTGTCAATTCAATGTTAATTAGCCTAGTTTTTAGGGTGATACCAATTCACTTTAGTGTCCAATCTCAGAAAATAGTTTTTGAGAAAATATTATTTTGTCAATTCAATGTTAATTAGCCTAGTTTTTAGGGTGATTTTAGCTCTATTATATGTCTACCTCTCGTGTAGATAGCCCAGTTATAGAGGCTCTAAATCCCGTTTTGTGTCTCCACCATACAAGACCATTAATTCACTTTAGAGTCCAATCTCAGAAAATAGTTTTTGAGAAAATATTATTTTGTCAATTCAATGTTAATTAGCCTAGTTTTTAGGGTGATTTTAGCTCTATTATATGTCTACCTCTCGTGTAGATAGCCCAGTTATAGAGGCTCTAAATCCCGTTTTGTGTCTCCACCATACAAGACCAATTCACTTTAGTGTCCAATCTCAGAAAATAGTTTTTGAGAAAATATTATTTTGTCAATTCAATGTTAATTAGCCTAGTTTTTAGGGTGATTTTAGCTCTATTATATGTCTACCTCTCGTGTAGATAGCCCAGTTATAGAGGCTCTAAATCCCGTTTTATGTCTCCACCATACAAGACCAATTCACTGTAGTGTCCAATCTCAGAAAATAGTTTTTGAGAAAATATTATTTTGTCAATTCAATGTTAATTAGCCTAGTTTTTAGGGTGATTTTAGCTCTATTATATGTCTACCTCTCGTGTAGATAGCCCAGTTATAGAGGCTCTAAATCCCGTTTTGTGTCTCCACCATACAAGACCAATTCACTTTAGTGTCCAATCTCAGAAAAGAGTTTTGAGAAAATATTATTTTGTCAATTCAATGTTAATTATCTTAGTTTTTAGGGTGATTTTAGCTCTATTATATGTCTACCTCTCGTGTAGATAGCCCAGTTATAGAGGCTCTAAATCCCGTTTTGTGTCTCCACCATACAAGACCAATTCACTTTAGTGTCCAATCTCAGAAAATAGTTTTTGAGAAAATATTATTTTGTCAATTCAATGTTAATTATCTTAGTTTTTAGGGTGATTTTAGCTCTATTATATGTCTACCTCTCGTGTAGATAGCCCAGTTATAGTGGCTCTAAATCCCGTTTTGTGTCTCCACCATACAAGACCAATTCACTTTAGTGTCCAATCTCAGAAAATAGTTTTTTGAGAAAATATTATTTTGTCAATTCAATGTTAATTATCTTAGTTTTTAGGGTGATTTTAGCTCTATTATATGTCTACCTCTCGTGTAGATAGCCCAGTTATAGTGGCTCTAAATCCCGTTTTGTGTCTCCACCATACAAGACCAATTCACTTTAGTGTCCAATCTCAGACAATAGATTTTGAGAAAATATTATTTTGTCAATTCAATGTTAATTATCTTAGTTTTTAGGGTGATTTTAGCTCTATTATATGTCTACCTCTCGTGTAGATAGCCCAGTTATAGAGGCTCTAAATCCCGTTTTGTGTCTCCACCATACAAGACCAATTCACTTTAGTGTCCAATCTCAGAAAATAGTTTTTGAGAAAATATTATTTTGTCAATTCAATGTTAATTATCTTAGTTTTTAGGGTGATTTTAGCTCTATTATATGTCTACCTCTCGTGTAGATAGCCCAGTTATAGAGGCTCTAAATCCCGGTTTGTGTCTCCACCATACAAGACCAATTCACTTTAGTGTCCAATCTCAGAAAATAGTTTTTGAGAAAATATTATTTTGTCAATTCAATGTTAATTAGCCTAGTTTTTAGGGTGATTTTAGCTCTATTATATGTCTACCTCTCGTGTAGATAGCCCAGTTATAGAGGCTCTAAATCCCGTTTTGTGTCTCCACCATACAAGACCAATTCACTTTAGTGTCCAATCTCAGAAAATAGTTTTTGAGAAAATGTTATTTTGTCAATTCAATGTTAATTATCTTAGTTTTTAGGGTGATTTTAGCTCTATTATATGTCTACCTCTCGTGTAGATAGCCCAGTTATAGAGGCTCTAAATCCCATTTTGTGTCTCCACCATACAAGACCAATTCACTTTAGTGTCCAATCTCAGAAAATAGTTTTTGAGAAAATATTATTTTGTCAATTCAATGTTAATTATCTTAGTTTTTAGGGTGATATTAGCTCTATTATATGTCTACCTCTCGTGTAGATAGCCCAGTTATAGTGGCTCTAAATCCCGTTTTGTGTCTCCACCATACAAGACCAATTCACTTTAGTGTCCAATCTCAGAAAATAGTTTTTGAGAAAATATTATTTTGTCAATTCAATGTTAGTTAGCCTAGTTTTTAGGGTGATTTTAGCTCTATTATATGTCTACCTCTCGTGTAGATAGCCCAGTTATAGAGGCTCTAAATCCCGTTTTGTGTCTCCACCATACAAGACCAATTCACTTTAGTGTCCAATCTCAGAAAATAGTTTTTGAGAAAATATTATTTTGTCAATTCAATGTTAATTATCTTAGTTTTTAGGGTGATTTTAGCTCTATTATACGTGTACCTCTCGTGTAGATAGCCCAGTTATAGAGGCTCTAAATCCCGGTTTGTGTCTCCACCATACAAGACCAATTCACTTTAGTGTCCAATCTCAGAAAATAGTTTTTGAGAAAATATTATTTTGTCAATTCAATGTTAATTAGCCTAGTTTTTAGGGTGATTTTAGCTCTATTATATGTCTACCTCTCGTGTAGATAGCCCAGTTATAGAGGCTCTAAATCCCGTTTTGTGTCTCCACCATACAAGACCAATTCACTTTAGTGTCCAATCTCAGAAAATAGTTTTTGAGAAAATATTATTTTGTCAATTCAATGTTAATTAGCCTAGTTTTTAGGGTGATTTTAGCTCTATTATATGTCTACCTCTCGTGTAGATAGCCCAGTTATAGAGGCTCTAAATCCCGTTTTGTGTCTCCACCATACAAGACCAATTCACTTTAGTGTCCAATCTCAGAAAATAGTTTTTGAGAAAATATTATTTTGTCAATTCAATGTTAATTATCTTAGTTTTTAGGGTGACTTTAGCTCTATTATATGTCTACCTCTCGTGTAGATAGCCCACTTATAGAGGCTCTATATCCCGTTTTGTTTCTCCACCATACAAGACCAATTCACTTTAGTGTCCAATCTCAGAAAATAGTTTTTGAGAAAATATTATTTTGTCAATTCAATGTTAATTATCTTAGTTTTTAGGGTGATTTTAGCTCTATTATATGTCTACCTCTCGTGTAGATAGCCCAGTTATAGAGGCTCTAAATCCCGTTTTGTGTCTCCACCATACAAGACCAATTCACTTTAGTGTCCAATCTCAGAAAATAGTTTTTGAGAAAATATTATTTTGTCAATTCAATGTTAATTAGCCTACTTTTTAGGGTGATTTTAGCTCTATTATATGTCTACCTCTCGTGTAGATAGCCCAATTATAGAGGCTCTAAATCCCGTTTTATGTCTCCACCATACAAGACTAATTCACTTTAGTGTCCAATCTCAGAAAATAGTTTTTGAGAAAATATTATTTTGTCAATTCAATGTTAATTAGCCTAGTTTTTAGGGTGATTTTAGCTCTATTATATGTCTACCTCTCGTGTAGATAGCCCAGTTATAGAGGCTCTAAATCCCGTTTTATGTCTCCACCATACAAGACCAATTCACTTTAGTGTCCAATCTCAGAAAATAGTTTTTGAGAAAATAATATTTTGTCAATTCAATGTTAATTAGCCCAGTTTTTAGGGTGATTTTAGCTCTATTATATGTCTACCTCTCGTATAGATAGCCCAGTTATAGAGGCTCTAAATCCCGTTTTATGTCTCCACCATACAAGACCAATTCACTTTAGTGTCCAATCTCAGAAAATAGTTTTTGAGAAAATATTATTTTGTCAATTCAATGTTAATTAGCCTAGTTTTTAGGGTGATTTTAGTTCTATTATATGTCTACCTCTCGTGTAGATAGCCCAGTTATAGAGGCTCTAAATCCCGTTTTATGTCTCCACCATACAAGACCAATTCACTTTAGTGTCCAATCTCAGAAAATAGTTTTTGAGAAAATATTATTTTGTCAATTCAATGTTAATTAGCCTAGTTTTTAGGGTGATTTTAGCTCTATTATATGTCTACCTCTCGTGTAGATAGCCCAGTTATAGAGGCTCTAAATCCCGTTTTATGTCTCCACCATACAAGACCAATTCACTTTAGTGTCCAATCTCAGAAAATAGTTTTTGAGAAAATATTATTTTGTCAATTCAATGTTAATTAGCCTAGTTTTTAGGGTGATTTTAGCTCTATTATATGTCTACCTCTCGTGTAGATAGCCCAGTTATAGAGGCTCTAAATCCCGTTTATATTATTTTGTCAATTCAATGTTAATTAGCCTAGTTTTTAGGGTGATTTTAGCTCTATTATATGTCTACCTCTCGTGTAGATAGCCCAGTTATAGAGGCTCTAAATCCCGTTTTATGTCTCCACCATACAAGACCAATTCACTTTAGTGTCCAATCTCAGAAAATAGTTTTTGAGAAAATATTATTTTGTCAATTCAATGTTAATTAGCCTAGTTTTTAGGGTGATTTTTAGCTCTATTATATGTCTACCTCTCGTGTAGATAGCCCAGTTATAGAGGCTCTAAATCCCGTTTTATGTCTCCACCATACAACTTTAGTGTCCAATCTCAGAAAATAGTTTTTGAGAAAATATTATTTTGTCAATTCAATGTTAATTAGCCTAGTTTTTAGGGTGATTTTTAGCTCTATTATATGTCTACCTCTCGTGTAGATAGCCCAGTTATAGAGGCTCTAAATCCCGTTTTATGTCTCCACCATACAAGACCAATTCACTTTAGTGTCCAATCTTAGAAAATAGTTTTTGAGAAAATAATATTTTGTCAATTCAATGTTAATTAGCCTAGTTTTTAGGGTGATTTTAGCTCTATTATATGTCTACCTCTCGTGTAGATAGCCCAGTTATAGAGGCTCTAAATCCCGTTTTATGTCTCCACCATACAAGACCAATTCACTTTAGTGTCCAATCTCAGAAAATAGTTTTTGAGAAAATATTATTTTGTCAATTCAATGTTAATTAGCCTAGTTTTTAGGGTGATTTTTAGCTCTATTATATGTCTACCTCTCGTGTAGATAGCCCAGTTATAGAGGCTCTAAATCCCGTTTTGTGTCTCCACCACACAAGACCAATTCACTTTAGCGTCCAATCTCAGAAAATAGTTTTTGAGAAAATATTATTTTGTCAATTCAATGTTAATTAGCCTAGTTTTTAGGGTGATTTTAGCTCTATTATATGTCTACCTCTCGTGTAGATAGCCCAGTTATAGAGGCTCTAAATCCCGTTTTGTGTCTCCACCATACAAGACCAATTCACTTTAGTGTCCAATCTCAGAAAATAGTTTTTGAGAAAATATTATTTTGTCAATTCAATGTTAATTAGCCTAGTTTTTAGGGTGATTTTAGCTCTATTATATGTCTACCTCTCGTGTAGATAGCCCAGTTATAGAGGCTCTAAATCCCGTTTTATGTCTCCACCATACAAGATCAATTCACTTTAGTGTCCAATCTCAGAAAATAGTTTTTGAGAAAATATTATTTTGTCAATTCAATGTTAATTAGCCTAGTTTTTAGGGTGATTTTAGCTCTATTATATGTCTACCTCTCGTGTAGATAGCCCAGTTATAGAGGCTCTAAATCCCGTTTTATGTCTCCACCATACAAGACCAATTCACTTTAGTGTCCAATCTCAGAAAATAGTTTTTGAGAAAATATTATTTTGTCAATTCAATGTTAATTAGCCTAGTTTTTAGGGTGATACCAATTCACTTTAGTGTCCAATCTCAGAAAATAGTTTTTGAGAAAATATTATTTTGTCAATTCAATGTTAATTAGCCTAGTTTTTAGGGTGATTTTAGCTCTATTATATGTCTACCTCTCGTGTAGATAGCCCAGTTATAGAGGCTCTAAATCCCGTTTTGTGTCTCCACCATACAAGACCAATTCACTTTAGTGTCCAATCTCAGAAAATAGTTTTTGAGAAAATATTATTTTGTCAATTCAATGTTAATTAGCCTAGTTTTTAGGGTGATTTTAGCTCTATTATATGTCTACCTCTCGTGTAGATAGCCCAGTTATAGAGGCTCTAAATCCCGTTTTATGTCTCCACCATACAAGACCAATTCACTTTAGTGTCCAATCTCAGAAAATAGTTTTTGAGACAATATTATTTTGTCAATTCAATGTTAATTAGCCTAGTTTTTAGGGTGATTTTAGCTCTATTATATGTCTACCTCTCGTGTAGATAGCCCAGTTATAGAGGCTCTAAATCCCGTTTTATGTCTCCACCATACAAGACCAATTAACTTTAGTGTCCAATCTCAGAAAATAGTTTTTGAGAAAATATTATTTTGTCAATTCAATGTTAATTAGCCTAGTTTTTAGGGTGATTTTAGCTCTATTATATGTCTACCTCTCATGTAGATAGCCCAGTTATAGAGGCTCTAAATCCCGTTTTATGTCTCCACCATACAAGACCAATTCACTTTAGTGTCCAATCTCAGAAAAATAGTTTTTGAGAAAAATATTATTTTGTCAATTCAATGTAAATTAGCCTAGTTTTTTAGGGTGATTTTAGCTCTATTATATATCTACCTCTCGTGTAGATAGCCCAGTTTATAGAGGCTCTAAATCCCGTTTTATGTCTCCACCATACAAGACCAATTCACTTTAGTGTCCAATCTCAGAAAATGGTTTTTTGAGAAAAATATTATTTTGTCAATTCAATGTTAATTAGCCTAGTTTTTTAGGGTGATTTTTAGCTCTATTATATGTCTACCTCTCGTGTAGATAGCCCCAGTTATAGAGGCCTCTAAATCCCGTTTTATGTCTCCACCATACAAGACCAATTCACTTTAGTGTCCAATCTCAGAAAATAGTTTTTGAGAAAATATTATTTTGTCAATTCAATGTTAATTAGCCTAGTTTTTAGGGTGATTTTAGCTCTCTTATATGTCTACCTCTCGTGTAGATAGCCCAGTTATAGAGGCTCTAAATCCTGTTTATATTATTTTGTCAATTAAATGTTATTTAGCCTAGTTTTTAGGGTGATTTTAGCTCTATTATATGTCTACCTCTCGTGTAGATAGCCCAGTTATAGAGGCTCTAAATCCCGTTTTATGTCTCCACCATACAAGACCAATTCACTTTAGTGGCCAATCTCAGAAAATAGTTTTTGAGAAAATATTATTTTGTCAATTCAATGTTAATTAGCCTAGTTTTTAGGGTGATTTTAGCTCTATTATATGTCTACCTCTCGTGTAGATAGCCCAGTTATAGAGGCTCTAAATCCCGTGTTATGTCTCCACCATACAAGACCAATTCACTTTAGTGTCCAATCTCAGAAAATAGTTTTTGAGAAAATATTATTTTGTCAATTCAATGTTAATTAGCCTAGTTTTTAGGGTGATTTTAGCTCTATTATATGTCTACCTCTCGTGTAGATAGCCCAGTTATAGAGGCTCTAAATCCCGTTTTATGTCTCCACCATACAAGACCAATTCACTTTAGTGTCCAATCTCAGAAAATAGTTTTTGAGAAAATATTATTTTGTCAATTCAATGTTAATTAGCCTAGTTTTTAGGGTGATTTTAGCTCTATTAGATGTCTACCTCTCGTGTAGATAGCCCAGTTATAGAGGCTCTAAATCCCGTTTTATGTCTCCACCTTACAAGACCAATTCACTTTAGTGTCCAATCTCAGAAAATAGTTTTTGAGAAAATATTATTTTGTCAATTCAATGTTAATTAGCCTAGTTTTTAGGGTGATTTTAGCTCTATTATATGTCTACCTCTCGTGTACATAGCCCAGTTATAGAGGCTCTAAATCCCGTTTTATGTCTCCACCATACAAGACCAATTCACTTTAGTGTCCAATCTCAGAAAATAGTTTTTGAGAAAATATTATTTTGTCAATTCAATGTTAATTAGCCTAGTTTTTAGGGTGATTTTAGCTCTATTATATGTCTACCTCTCGTGTAGATAGCCCAGTTATAGAGGCTCTAAATCCCGTTTTATGTCTCCACCATACAAGACCAATTCACTTTAGTGTCCAATCTCAGAAAATAGTTTTTGAGAAAATATTATTTTGTCAATTCAATGTTAATTAGCCTAGTTTTTAGGGTGATTTTAGCTCTATTATATGTCTACCTCTCGTGTAGATAGCCCAGTTATAGAGGCTCTAAATCCCATTTTATGTCTCCACCATACAAGACCAATTCACTTTAGTGTCCAATCTCAGAAAATAGTTTTTGAGAAAATATTATTTTGTCAATTCAATGTTAATTAGCCTAGTTTTTAGGGTGATTTTAGCTCTATTATATATCTACCTCTCGTGTAGATAGCCCAGTTATAGAGGCTCTAAATCCCGTTTTATGTCTCCACCATACAAGACCAATTCACTTTAGTGTCCAATCTCAGAAAATAGTTTTTGAGAAAATATAATTTTGTCAATTCAATGTTAATTAGCCTAGTTTTTAGGGTGATTTTAGCTCTATTATATATCTACCTCTCGTGTAGATAGCCCAGTTATAGAGGCTCTAAATCCCGTTTTATGTCTCCACCATACAAGACCAATTCACTTTAGTGTCCAATCTCAGAAAATAGTTTTTGAGAAAATATTATTTTGTCAATTCAATGTTAATTAGCCTAGTTTTTAGGGTGATTTTAGCTCTATTATATGTCTACCTCTCGTGTAGATAGCCCAGTTATAGAGGCTCTAAATCCCGTTTATATTATTTTGTCAATTCAATGTTAATTAGCCTAGTTTTTAGGGTGATTTTAGCTCTATTATATGTCTACCTCTCGTGTAGATAGCCCAGTTATAGAGGCTCTAAATCCCGTTTTATGTCTCCACCATACAAGACCAATTCACTTTAGTGTCCAATCTCAGAAAATAGTTTTTGAGAAAATATTATTTTGTCAATTCAATGTTAATTAGCCTAGTTTTTAGGGTGATTTTAGCTCTATTATATGTCTACCTCTCGTGTAGATAGCCCAGTTATAGAGGCTCTAAATCCCGTTTTATGTCTCCACCATACAAGACCAATTCACTTTAGTGTCCAATCTCAGAAAATAGTTTTTGAGAAAATATTATTTTGTCAATTCAATGTTAATTAGCCTAGTTTTTAGGGTGATTTTAGCTCTATTATATGTCTACGTCTCATGTATTAAGATAGCCCAGTTATAGAGGCTCTAAATCCCGTTTTATGTCTCCACCATACAAGACCAATTAACTTTAGTGTCCAATCTCAGAAAATAGTTTTTGAGAAAATATTATTTTGTCAATTCAATGTTAATTATCTTAGTTTTTAGGGTGATTTTAGCTCTATTATATGTCTACCTCTCGTGTATTAAGATAGCCCAGTTATAGAGGCTCTAAATCCCGTTTATATTATTTTGGTCAATTCAATGTTAATTAGCTTAGTTTTTAGGGTGATTTTAGCTCTATTATATGTCTACGTCTCATGTATTAAGATAGCCCAGTTATAGAGGCTCTAAATCCCGTGTTGTGTCTCCACCATACAAGACCAATTCACTTTAGTGTCCAATCTCAGAAAATATTTTTCCAGATAATATTATTTTGGTCAATTCAATGTTAACTAGCCTAGTTTTTAGGGTGATTTTAGCTCTATTATATGTCTACCTAGGCTAGTTAACATTGAATTGACCAAAATAATATTCTCTGGAAAAATATTTTCTGAGATTGGACACTAAAGTGAATTAATGGTCTTGTATGGTGGAGACACAAAACGGGATTTAGAGCCTCTATAACTGGGCTATCTTAATACACGAGACGTAGACATATAATAGAGCTAAAATCACCCTAAAAACTAGGCTAGTTAACATTGAATTGACCAAAATAATATTCTCTGGAAAAATATTTTCTGAGATTGGACACTAAAGTGAATTGGACTTGTATGGTGGAGACACAAAACGGGATTTAGAGCCTCTATAACTGGGCTATCTACATGAGAGGTAGACATATAATAGAGCTAAAATCACCCTAAAAACTAGGCTAGTTAACATTGAATTGACCAAAATAATATTCTCTGGAAAAATATTTTCTGAGATTGGACACTAAAGTGAATTGGTCTTGTATGGTGGAGACACACAACGGGATTTAGAGCCTCTATAACTGGGATATCTTAATACATGAGACGTAGACATATAATAGAGCTAAAATCACCCTAAAAACTAGGCTAGTTAACATTGAATTGACCAAAATATTATAAACGGGATTTAGAGCCTCTATAACTGGGCTATCTACACGAGAGGTAGACATATAATAGAGCTAAAATCACCCTAAAAACTAGGCAAGTTAACATTGAATTGACCAAAGTAATATTCTCTGGAAAAATATTTTCTGAGATTGGACACTAAAGTGAATTGGTCTTGTATGGTGGAGACACAAAACGGGATTTAGAGCCTCTATAACTGGGCTAGTTTTTAGGGTGATTTTAGCTCTATTATATGTCTACGTCTCGTGTATTAAGATAGCCCAGTTATAGAGGCTCTAAATCCCGTTTTATGTCTCCACCATACAAGACCAATTCACTTTAGTGTCCAATCTCAGAAAATAGTTTTTGAGAGAATATTATTTTGTCAATTCAATGTTAATTAGCCTAGTTTTTAGGGTGATTTTAGCTCTATTATATGTCTACCTCTCATGTATTAAGATAGCCCAGTTATAGAGGCTCTAAATCCCGTTTTGTGTCTCCACCATACAAGACCAATTCACTTTAGTGTCCAATCTCAGAAAATATTTTTCGAGAAAATATTATTTTGGTCAATTCAATGTTAACTAGCCTAGTTTTTAGGGTGATTTTAGCTCTATTATATATCTACCTCTCGTATATTAAGATAGCCCAGTTATAGGGGCTCTAAATCGTGTTTTGTGTCTCCACCATACAAGACCAATTCACTTTAGTGTCCAATCTCAGAAAATAGTTTTTGAGAAAATATTATTTTGTCAATTCAATGTTAATTATCTTAGTTTTTTAGGGTGATTTTAGCTCTATTATATGTCTACCTCTCATGTATTAAGATAGCCCAGTTATAGAGGCTCTAAACCCCGTTTCGTGTCTCCACCGTACAAGACCAATCTAGCCTAGTTTTTAGGCTGATTTTAGCTCTATTCTCAGAAAATAATTATATAGGGTTCCAGACAAATTACAAAGAGGAGTCAAGGTGGAAAATAAACGCATTTTCTGGTTAAAATATTTTTATTGTAAACAAAAATCATACCACACATGATGGAGGTACGGCTCTAAATAAAAACAAAAAGGTGGTCGTATCGGCTAAAAATACTTATTGGTCCTTACTTACCACATTCGGATCCGCTAAAGGGTTATAACAAAGAGATACAAACAAACCTTGCCTCTATCGTAGTAATGTTTTTCTTGTTTGTCCGTAAGTGATGGCGGGTAAGCCATGAGACATACATACATCATGCCTCAGCCTTAGTTAGTGGTGTGTCTCCTTGGCATCTAGTAACGCGCCGCAGCCGCCCCCAACAACCTCATTCAGGTTCGAATCCTCCGGGGAATATCACCCGCTTTTCGGATAAATAAATATATGAAATTATTATATCTTTAACTATTTTTTAAATATATATGTATACACTATATAATGATTACTCCCCTCATGTTCTATAATAACCAACCAGAATTAATATAAACACAATATAATATGAGGAGAACTTTATTAATAATATTTTTTACAGATAGTGACCTAAAGCGAAACATTGTCCTCCTCGATCAAGATGACCGGCAGAGACCACCACGGTGGGATCCCTAAGCAGGCCTTTGTCCTGCTACTACCACCACTACTACTACTCACCCTGTTGGTTCCGTGTGCTGCTAACTACACAACTAATTGTCCCATCATCTTACCTAATAACGAAACCCCACTACCGCTGCCAATCACCATGCAGTTTATACACGCATCTGACTCACAATGGAGGGCCTATTGGGAGCTGTTGACGGAAGATGGCGAACCAGCTGCCTGTTTGTTCATGGAAAATTTTGACACCAACAACACCATCCGTTCGGCTGGTGTCGGCTGTCTCAATGTCACCAGCTGGGAACACGCGGCTGTCCAGCCTCCCTTCGTTGTGGGGGGGGTCAGGGTTGTGGTACGATGACGATGTCGTCACTTTTTTCCTGACATCTTCTAACAAAAGCTTCACTATCCAGTTGAATCAAAAGGAGGCTGGTGAACTGACCCAAGATACCAATGGTCTAGTAGTAACTAAGGTAGACCGGGTGAACATGTCCTATGGGGCACCACTGATTAAGTTACCCAACTTTGAGGTCATGGACGATGATGGGTGCCTAGCTCTGGTAGGGTGTGACAGTGGGTTTAGTAGCAGACTCAGCCTGTCACCCTCTGCTGATCTCATCCGACTCTTCCCGGAAGCCGGAAGTGAGGAAATTACAGTCTCAGTGATGCTCTACCCCTGTTTCCCCACCAACTATTATGCCATATACAATAGCACGCATGGAACCCGAGAGGCACTTCACCTAAACGTAACTTACTCCCGAGGTTATCGCTACCAAACTCTCACGGTCGATCTTAACTCCACCACCATTCTCTCCATCACGAGGGCACACCACAAAGGGGAGGAGGACTGCTCTGGGTCTTGGTACAGGTTGGGTGTCAAGGGTGCGAGGGTCATTCCTAGTTGTGTTTCTAGTAAAGCTGGTATTACCACCAAAGCTGGTATTACGGGCAATTCGTTTTCCCCTATTCTACTCTCATCCCCAATTATCATACTAAGTTCAATTGTTATAACTAGTGTTATTCGATTATTGTAGATCCTGATAGAGAAAATATTATTTTGTCAATTCTAGTTTTTAGGCTAATTTTAGCTCAGTTATATGTCTACATCTCATGTAGATATCCTAGCGGCTCTAAATAAAAACAAAAAGGTGGTCGTATCGGCTAAAAAATACTTATTGGTCCTTACTTACCACATTCGGATCCGCTAAAGGGTTAAAACAAAGAGATACAAACCCCCTGTACCTCTATCGTAGTAATGTTTGTCCATAAGTGATGGCGGGTAAGCCATGAGACAGCCGTGGTGTCTCCCTTCGCATCTAGTAACGCGCCGCAGCCGCCCCCAACAACCTCATTCAGGTTCGAATCCTCCGGGGAATATCACCCGCTTTTCGGATAAATAAATATATGAAATTATTATATCTTTAACTATTTTTTTTAAGTGTATGCATACTATATGATGATTACTCCCCTCATGTTCTATAATAACCAACCAGAATTAATATAAAAACAATATAATATGAGGCGAACTTTATTGATAATATTTTTTTACAGATAGTGACCTAAAGCGAAACATTGTCCTCCTCGATCATGATGACCGGCAGAGACCACCACGGTGGGATCCCTAAGCAGGCCTTACTACTACTCACCCTGTTGGTTCCGTGTGCTGCTAACTACACAACTAATTGTCCCGTCATCTTACCTAATCACGAAACCCCACTACCGCTGCCAATCACCATGCAGTTTATATTATCATCTTACTCACAATGGAGGATCTATTGGGAGCTGTTGACGGATGATGGCGAACCAGCTGCCTGTTTGTTCATGGAGAATTTTGACACCAACAACACCATCCGTTCGGCTGGTGTCGGCTGTCTCAATGTCACCAGCTGGGAACACGCGGCTGTCCATCCTCCCTTTGTTGTGGGGGGTCAGGGAGGTGGTACAATGTCGTCACTCTTTTCCTGACATCTTCTAACAAAAGCTTCACTATCCAGTTGAATCAAAGGGAGGCTGGTGAACTGACCCAAGATACCAATGGTCTAGTAGTAACTAAGGTAGACCGGGTGAACGTGTCCTATGGGGCACCACTGATTATGTTACCCAACTTTGAGGTCATAGACCATGATGGGTGCCTAGCTCTGGTAGGGTGTGACAGTGGGTTTAGTAGCAGACTCAGCCTGTCACCCTCTGCTGATCTCATCCGACTCTCCCCGGAAGCCGGAAGTGAGGAAATTACAGTCTCAGTGATGCTCTACCCCTGTTTCCCCACCAACTATTATGCCATATACAATAGCACGCATGGAACCCGAGAGGCACTTCACCTAAACGAGGTTATCGCTACCAAACTCTCACGGTCGATCTTAACTCCACCACCATTATCTCCATCACGAGGGCACACCACAAAGGGGAGGAGGACTGCTCTGGGTCTTGGTACATGTTGGGTGTCAAGGGTGCGAGGGTCATTCCTAATTGTGTTTCTAGTAAAGCTGGTATTACGGGCAATTCGTTTTCCCCTATTCTACTCTCATCCCCAATTATCATACTAAGTTCAATTGTTATAACTAGTGTTATTATTCTATTATTGTAAAACCATGATTGTTTGCATATCCATTTCAGCAATTCTGCCACCATCCGTTTCGGCTGCACCAGCTGGGTTTTAGGGGCTCTGAATCCCATTTTGTGTCTCCAGGCCATTTAATTTTAATGTAGAATCTCAGATTTTTTTTGGGAGTCAAGTCAATCCTAGTTTTTAGATAGGTAGGTACATTGGCTAGCCTAGTTTTCGGGGCTCTAAATCCCGTTTCGTGTCTCCCGGAGACCACCTATGTTTGTGTCCTGCTGGTTACTAAAACCCGACTGTGTCACCATCCAGGACTTTAGCGGACACCGCCACTTTGGGGTCACTATAATACATTATACGGCCCTTTATTTTTGTTTTATTTAGAATCGTACTACTCACTCACATTTTTGGCATTATTTTTTTAAACAATAAACTATAATTATTTAACTAGAAAATTAATTAGTTTCATTTACCCCTTCAGACTCATATGATGCAACCTCTCCAAAAAAAAAAACTGCCACACCTCAGTCGTCCGTCGTTTCCACAACCCACCCATGATGAAATTCCTCAACCACAATTAGTGGACAAAAACACCTCACCGATCCAAAAGTGGTAAGGGTATTGTTTGGTCAATTATATACGACCCCCCTTTTGTTTATTTATTTATTTATAACCGTACTTTCCGCCGTCACACGTGTGAATAGTGTGGTATTTTTTTTCTGGTTAAACTTTGTTTAACCAGAAAACGCGTTACTCTGGACGTGATGAGTTTAACAAAAAATAAAGAGACACAAACCATCTTGCCTATCTATCTAGTGGCTAAAAAATATACTTACTTACTACATTCAGAGCGACAAAAAACAACACACTTTGTCTATTATCTATCGTAGTAACGTTGTTTGTCCGGAAGTGGTGGCGGGTAAACCCCCCCCCCACACACACACACCATTATTTATGTACCTCACCATATATATATATATACTGCCTTAGTCTCCTACGCGCCGTAGTCGCCACCGCAACCTCACCCCTACCCAACTCAGGTTTGAATCCTCAAGAGGGGAAGATCACCCACCTCACTTTCCATTGAATTAAGATACACGATTATTATATCTTTAACTATTTTCAGTATATGTGTAAAAATGATTACAAAATTAATAGTATTTTTACAGATAGTGAACGAATAAATCTGTGAAAAAGTTGTCCTCTTCAAACATGGTGTTTATTCTATTACCATACAGGAAACATCATAATGACCGGCAGAGACCACCTATGTTTGTGTTCTGGAGGTGGGATTCCTAAGCAGGCCTTGGTGCTGCTGCTGCTACTGCTGGTTCCATGTGCTGCTGGCCGGGCGTGCCCCCACTTCTTATTTAATAGGGACAGTCTCGAAGCCCCACTACCGCTGCCAACCACCGTGCAGTTGATGAACGTAGTTGACCTAAATTGGACGACCTATTGGGAGCTGTTGACGGCGAAAGGCCAACCAGTCGCCTGTTTGGTCATGGAGAATTCTGACACCCGCAACACCATCCGTTCGGCTGGTGTCCGCTGTCTCAATGTCACCAGCTGGGAACACGCGGTGGTCCGGCCTTCATTTTTCTCCGCCTGGATACACGCGGCTGTCCGGCCTCCAGTTTTCATGGGGGGGGAGTGGAATGATATCCTAACTTTTTTTCTGACAGCTTCTAACAACAGCTTCACTATCCAGTTGAATCAAAAGGAGGCTGGCGAACTGACCCAAGATACCAATTTTTCGGTAACTATGGTAGACTGGGTGAATACGAGCCAGGGGGGGCCACAGATTAGGTTCCCCAGCTTTGAGGTTATGGATGATGATGGGTGCCTAGCTCTGACAGGGTGTGACAGTGGGTGGAGCCGCCTCAGCCTGGCGCCCTCTGCTGATCTCATCCGCCTCTCCCCGAAAGTCGGAAGTGAGGAAATTACAGTCGCAGTGGGGCTCTCCGACTGTTTCCCCCGCTACTATTATGCCATATACAACAGCACGCACGGAACCCGAGAGGCACTTCACCTAAACGTATTTTACTCCCGAGGTTATCACTACCACACTCTCACGGCCGATCTTAACTCCACCACCATTCTCTCCATCACGAGGGCACACGACGAACGGGAGGACTGCTCTGGGTATTGGTACTCGTTGGGTGTCAAGGGTGCGAGGGTCATTCCTAATTGTGTTTCTAGTAAAGCTGATATTACGGGCACTTCGCTTTCCGTTATTCTGCTCTCATCCCCAATTAACATACTAAGTTCAATTGTTATAACTAGTGTTATTCTATTATTGTAATTCTGTATTGTTTACATGTCCTAGTTGTTTTAGCAATTCTGACACCGGCTGTCCGCCGGGAGCAGACTTTCTTTTTTATATCTATACACTATCTAACTGCGAATCTAGTTCACAAGTAACTGTGGCGAGGTGATCACACAACCACGGTCAATCTTAACTCCGAGGCACACCACGTCATTCGATTATTGTTTACTATCCATTTTGGTTCTGCAACAAATCTTTTTAACCGACCCTTTAGCGGACCTTTATTTTTTATTTAGAGCCGGACTACTGTGCACTGTGGTATGATTTTGATTTTTTTCAATAAAATGTATTTAACCAGAACAATTTGTTTCGTTTTCTACCTTGCCAGCTCTCGTAATATTATTTTGGTCAAGTCAATCTTACTTTATAGCTAGCCTAGTTTTTAGTTAAAAAGCCCCGTTTATATATCTCATGTCTTGCACATGGTGAGTGGTAACGGCTCTAATAAAAAAAAAATACTTAATGATAATTACTTACCACATTGCCTTACTATCTATTCATCTATGGTCCTCCTGCTCAATTGTTCCCTGTGAGACATAACCCAAGTGCCTGTTTGTTCATGGATAACTCCTGCTGGTTCCGGCGATAATACATCTCATATGTCTTTAAAAAAAAGTTTGTTGTAAAAGAAAAGAAATTATGCCACACACACACACACGTGACTAGTACGGCTCTAAATAAAAAAAAAAAGGTGGCCGTATAGACTAAAAAAAAACTTACCACATTCGGATCGGCTAAAGGGTTAATTAACCCTGCCGCAATTTTGAGCCTATTAGGGATACTTTTAAAGCCTTTGTTACCGGGCAGAACACTAATTTAGGAGAGATTGCTAATCTGGCAACCTCTGTCTGGGTCGTGAGAGGGATATATATATATATATATATATATATCATCATATCTGTGAGCCTCGCCTCCAGTAACGCGCACCCCGCCGCACCAACTCAGGTTCGGGGGAAAGATCACCACAGGTTACATAAAATATATTATAGTGCTCAATTATAGTGTGTATAAATAACCATGCTGTAATTTACAGGAAACATCATGATGACCGGCAGAGATCCTGGAGGTGGGATTCCTCCTAAGCAGTCCTTGGTCCTCCTGCTGCTGACCCTGCTGGTTCCGTATGCTGACCAGGCGTGCCCCATTATCTCATCAAACGTCAGTCTCAAAGCCCCATTACCGCTACCAATCGCCGTGCAGTTGACACCTCTGTTTAAACATATATGGTGGACGGCCTATTGGGAGCTGTTGACAGCGGAGGGCTCGCCAGCGGCCTGTTTGGTCATGGATAATTCTTTCTTCAACAACAACACCATCCGTTCGGCCGGTGTCGGCTGTCTCAATGTCACCAGCTGGGAACACGCGGCTGTAGGGCCTCCATTTGTCCTAGGGGGGTGGTTCGAATTCTTCACTTTCTTTCTGACAGCTTCTAACAACAGCTTCACTGTCCAGCTGAATCAAAAGGAGGCTGGCGAACTAACCCAAGCAACCGCGTCGCGAGTAACTATGGTAGACCGGGTAAACATGACCGATGGGGGACCAAAGATTAGGTTCTCCAAACTTGAGGTCATGGATGATGGATGCCTAGCTCCGATAGGGTGTGACTGGGGATGGAGCCACCTCAGCCTGGCCCCCTCTGATCTCATCCGACTCGCCCCGGAAGCCGGAAGTGAGGAAATTGTAGTCACAGTGTCGCTCGCCCTCTGTTTCCCCGACCCTATTTATGCCATATACAACACGCATGGAACCCGAGAGGTACTTCACCTAAACCTGACTTACTCGCAAAGTGATAGTTTCCACACTCTCACGGCCGATATTAACTCCAACACCATTCTCTCCATCGCGAGTGTACGCAACGGACAACGGGACGACTGCTCTAGGGATTGGTACTTTTTGGGTGTCAAGGGTGCGAGGGTCATTCCTAATTGTGTTTCTGGTAAAGCTGGTACGATGATGGGTAATTTGCTGCTCTTCATTAGAAAATTATTCCTATTATTTCTGCAACACACCATTTAACCAACCCTTTAGCGGGCAAGACAACCTGAATGAACCTTCCTTTTGTTTTGACAATAAATTATATTTAACCAAACAAAATTTGTTTCATTCTGTATGTAAACTTTTTGGAGGGGGGATTAATTGATAATACATCTCATGTCTTGGCTAGAAAAAAGTTTATTGTAAAAAAAAATCAATACACGTGACGAGGTGTGGATCTAAATACAACCAAAAAAGTGGCTGTTTAGGCTTTAAAAAAATACTTACCACATTCGGATCCGCTAAAGGGTTAATTAGATAGACATCGGGGGTTTAGCTGTGGGCAGAAAACTAACTGAGAGAATTTGGCAACCTCTGGGGTTATAAAACAAAAAATGATGGCGGGTAAGTTACACACACACACATATATTATATCTGTGAGCTTTTTGGTGTGTCTCCTTCGCATCTAGTAACGCGCCGCCGCCGCCGCACCCTGGGAGGGTTAATAAATAAATATATTAGTGCTCAATTATAGTGTTTATAACCATGCTGTAATTTACAGGAAATATCACGATGACCGGCAGAGATCTTGGAGGTGGGATTCCTCCTAAGCAGTCCTTGGTCCTCCTGCTGCTGACCCTGCTGCCCCATTATCTCATCAAATGCCAGTCTCACAGTCCCATTACCGCAACCAATCACCGTGCAGTTGATGCCTCTGTTTAAACATATATGGTGGACCGCCTATTGGGAGCTATTGACAGCGGAGGGCTCGCCAGCTGCCTGTTTGGTCATGGATAATTCTTTCTTCAACAACAACACCATCCGTTCGGCCGGTGTCGGCTGTCTCAATGTCACCAGCTGGGAACACGGGCCTCCATTTATCCTAGGGGTGTGGTTCAAATTCTTCACTTTCTTTCTGACAGCTTCTAGCAACAGCTTCACTGTCCAGCTGAAGCAAAAGGAGGCTGGCGAACTAACCCCAGCAACCGTGTCGCGAGTAACTATGGTAGACCGGGAGAGCGGATGGAGCCACCTCAGCCAGGCGCCCTCTAATCTCATGCGACTCTCCCCGGAAGCCGGAAGTGAGGAAATTGTAGTCTCAGTGTCGCTCGCCCTCTGTTTCCCCGACCCTATTTATGCCATATACAACACGCATGGAACCCGAGAGGCACTTCACCTAAACCTAACTTACTCCCTTAGTGATAGTTTCCACTTTCTCACGGCCGATATTAACTCCAACACCATTCTCTCCATCTCGAGTGTACGCAACGGACAATGGGACGACTGCTTTAGGGAATGGTACTTTTTGGGTGTCAAGGGTGCGAGGGTTATTCCTATTTGTGTTTCTAGTAAAGCTGGTACTTCGCTGCTCTCATCCCCAATTAATTAGCATATTAACCCTCGCACGTCCTGACGCAATTTACGGGTAAACGGCTCGCCAATCCAAAGTTACTTATATGGCTATGTATTGTTTGGCCGCTTCGGGGTTATTATTCAGTATTACTGCCCCCCCCCTCTATTTGTGTTTTTATTTAGACCTGTACTACACCTCCATGGTATGATTTTTTTTTACAATAAACTGTAATTAACCAGAAAAATCGTTTCATTTCCCACCCTTTACATAAACTCTCAGGAAGAAAAAAAACACAGGGGGTGGGAGCCCCAGGGACTAGCCTAGTTTTTAGGCACTCTAAAATAACCCGTTTTTTATGTGTCTACCATATACATGTTAACCCTTTAGTGGTGGACTCTCACCAATCCCAATGTGGTCAGGCCGCTTGGGGGAGACCCTTATTTTTTTATTTTTATTTAGAGTCGTACTCCACACACACCTTCATCACGCGTGTGTGCATGGTGTAATAAATATATTATGAGGAGCCGAAGAAGTTTTCTGCTGCGAAACGTTGCACCATGTTATGTTCGGGAGGTGGGATTCCTCCTAAGCAGGCATTGGTCCTCCTCCTACTGACCCTGCTGGTTCCGTGTGCTGGTCAGACGTGTCCCACCTTCTTCTCAAGTCAGGCCCGCTTGGGGGAGACCCTTGTTTTTTTTTGTATTTAGAGCGGGGGAGACTTTTTTTTATTTAGAGTCGTACTCCACGCGTGTATATACGGTGTAATAAATATAATATGAGGAGTCGAAGAAGTTATCCGCTGAGAAACACGTTGCACACGTGTTTAACCGGGAAGCATCGTTATGACCGGCATGTGTTTGTGTGTTCGGGAGGTGGGATTCCTCCTAAGCAGGCCTTGGTCCTCCTCCTCCTACTGACCCTGCTGGTTCCGTGTGCTGGCCAGACGTGTCCCACCTTCTTCTCAAGTCAGGCCCGCTTGGGGGAGACCCTTGGTTGTTGTTTTTTTGTATTTAGAGCCGTACTCCACACACACCTCCTCCACCGCGCGTATGTACACGGTGTAATAAATATAATATGAGGAGTCGAAGAAGTTATCCTCTGAGAAACACGTTGCACACGTGTTTAACCGGGAAGCATCGTTATGACCGGCATGTGTTTGTGTGTTCGGGAGGTTGGGATTCCTCCTAAGCAGGCCTTGGTCCTCCTCCTCCTACTGACCCTGCTGGTTCCGTGTGCTGGCCAGACGTGTCCCACCTTCTTCTCAAGTCAGGCCCGCTTGGGGGAGACCCTTGGTTGTTGTTTTTTTTGTATTTAGAGCCGTACTCCACACACACCTCCTCCACCGCGCGTATGTACACGGTGTAATAAATATAATATGAGGAGCCGAAGAAGTTATCCGCTGCGAAACGTTGCACACGTGTTTAACCGGGAAGCATAGTTATGACCGGCATGTGTTTGTGTGTTCGGGAGGTGGGATTCCTCCTAAGAAAGGCCTTGGTCCTCCTCCTCCTACTGACCCTGCTGGTACCGTGTGCTGGCCAGACGTGTCCCACCTTCTTCTCAAGTCAGGCCCGCTTGGGGGAGACCCTTGGTTGTTTTTTTTGTATTTAGAGCCGTACTCCACACACACCTCCACCACGCGTATGTACACGGTGTAATAAATATATTATGAGGAGCCGAAGAAGTTATCTGCTGAGAAACGTTGCACACGTGTTTAACCGGGAAGCATGGTTATGACCGGCATGTGTTTGTGTGTTCGGGAGGTTGGGATTCCTCCTAAGCAGGCCTTGGTCCTCCTCCTCCTACTGACCCTGCTGGTACCGTGTGCTGGCCAGACGTGTCCCACCTTCTTCTCAAGGGATAGTCTCGAAACCCCACTACCGCTGCCAATCGCCATGCAGTTGGAGCTGAGTAATTACCCAACGTGGACTACCTATTGGGAGCTGTTGACAGCGGAGGGCGAACCAGTCGCCTGTTTGGTCATGGAGGCCTCATCTGACGACCCCATCACCACCATCCGTTCGGCCGGTGGCGGCTGTCTCAATGTCACCAGCTGGGACCACGCGGCTGTCTGGCCGCCATTTGTCCGAGGGGGAGAGAAGTGGTACAATCTCTACACTGTTTTTCTGACAGCTTCTAACAACAGCTTCACTGCCCAGTTGAATCAAAAGGAGTCTGGCGAACTGACCCAAGAAACCATTTTGCGAGTAACTATGGTAAACCGGGTGAACACGACCTCTGGGGGACCAAAGATTAGGTTCCCCAACCTTGAGATCATGGATGATGATGGATGCCTAGCTCTGACGGAGTGTGACGACGGGTGGAGCTACCTCAGCCTGGCACCCGCTGATCTCATCCGACTCTCCCCGGAAAACGTGGAGGAAATTGTAATCAAAGTGACGCTCTCCACCTGTTTCCCCACATACAATATAGCCGTGTACAGCACGCGTGGAACCCAAGAGGCACTTCACTTCAATGTAACTTACTCCCGAGGTGATCGCTACCACACTCTCACGGCCGATCTTAACTCCAACACCACCATTCTCTCCGTCACGGGGGAACACCACGGAGCGGAAGCCTGCTCTGGGGATTGGTATTTGTTGGGTGTCAATGGGGCGAAGGTCATTCCTAATTGTGTTTCTAGTAAAGCTACTATTATTACGGGTAATTCGCTTGCCATTATTCTGCTCTCATCCCCAATTAGTGTAATAATTTCAATTGTTTTATCTAGTACAATATGGGGATATTTGCTGTATGCCTGGTGAAACTGGCCACTTGGGGGTTCATATTATACGGCCGTACTCACACATGTGTGGTATAATTTTTTTTTTACAATAAACTGTAGTATTTAACCAGAAAATTTGTTTTGTTTCATTTCCACCTCTATATTTTTTGGAGAAACCGGGCTATATATCTTTGTGTTTGTGAAAATATTATTTCGGAAAACTAGTGAAGCTACTATTATTACGGGTAATTCGCTTGCCATTATTCTGCTCTCATCCCCAATTAGTGTAATAATTGCCATTGTTTTATCTATATGGGGATATTTGCTGTATGCCTGGTGAAACTGGCCACTTGGGGGTTCATATTATACGGCCGTACTCACACATGTGTGGTATATTTTTTTTTTTACAATAAACTGTAGTATTTAACCAGAACATTTGTTTTGTTTCATTTCCACCTCTATATTTTTGGAGAAACCAGGCTATATATCTTTGTGTTTGTGAAAATATTATTTCGGAAAACTAGTGAAGCTACTATTATTACGGGTAATTCGCTTGTCATTATTATGCTCTCATCCCCAATTAGTGTAATAATTGCCATTGTTTTTATGGGGATATTTGCTGTATGTCCGGTGAAACTGGCCACTTGGGGGTTCATATTATAGAGTATACGGCCGTACTCACACATGTGTGGTATACAAATTTTGTGTTCACAATAAATTGTAGGGTATTTAACCAGAACATTTGTTTTGTTTCATTTCCACCTCTATATTTTTGGAGAAACCAGGCTATATATACCGTTATATATCTTTGTGTTTGTGAAAATATTATTTCGGAAAATATATAGGGTTATTGAGTTTGCTGTATGTCCGGTGAAACTGGCCACTTGGGGGTTAATATTATAGAGTATACGGCCGTACT
>JBAKBP010028949.1:0-27841 GCA_037953745.1 Lithodes maja
ATCTCCTTACACATATGTTTGTTAATTATTTACCATTGTTAGTACCGTTCTCACACACACACACACACACACACACACACATACACACACACATACACACACACACACACACACACACACACGCAAAAAATGGTACAAGGCGAGATGGGTATCATATGGTTCACCTAAGCTACTGGTCAACCTAAGCCTTCGGGTGAGACTGGTACCGTAGTGAGAATGGTACCATACAGATTAACCCTAAGCCTTCGTTTCCAGATGTCGCCAATTGGCTAAAAATACAGACTACACACACATCCACAGCCATTCCAACGATACATAAACACTTAACATGCATTTCACGCAATACATTCCCAGTTAAGGAGGCGCGATAATAATGAGCTTAGCTCGCATTGCGTGGATTCCCCTTGACGAAACAAGCAAGTGAATAACACACTAATATAGTAACAGTATTTTCATCTATACCTCAAAACACAAAGTTGATCCCTAAATTTTCCAAGATTCTACCCTTCTACACTGTTTCAAAACCAAACACATAAAACTAACACAAAATAATCGAAGAACGAATCGCACTTTATATATTACTTTGTGGAGTTACGATATAAGCATGGGGAATCAACATATATATTTGTACTGAGATACAAAATATATATATATACTGTATACAGTATACACATAACGAGTAATATTGAACCAAGCATATTAGTGTGTGTGTGTGTGTGTGTGTGTGTGTGTGTGTGTGTGTGTGTGTGTGTGTGTGTGTGTTTTTTTTTTTTTTTTTTTTTTCTATGTGACTGAGGGAGGCAAAAGGCAGAACTGCCTATAGCGAGTGCCTCCCCCATAGTTGAAAGAGTGACAGGGCCAAAATCAAGGGACGTTCGAGCCAAAATGCCTGGACACACGGAGTTTGAAGCAATTTAAGTCATAGGAAGAAGGAAAGACTGATTCTGGGAGAGTTCCAGAGCTCATATGTTGAGTAGAAGAAAGACTGAGAGTAACGTTTCACTCTTGGGTTGGAGAGTTGCACAGAGTAGGGGTGGGATTGAGTTGCAAGACGGGTACCACGTGCCCTATGTAAAGGAGGTGGTATACACTGGGAAAGCTCTGAGGAACACTGATTAATATAGTAGCGATAGAATAGCGAGAGAGATGCAACATTGCGGCGGAGAGAGAGAGATTGCAGAGAGTTGGTGAGTGGACGGGAGTTAATGATACGAAAGGCCTTCCTTTCAACTTTGTCTAGGAGAGCTGTGTGAGAGGAACCTCCCCTCACATGTGAACAATACTCAATACAAGGACGCACTATGCCCCTGTACATAGCAAGAAGCTGTGCAGGGGAAAAGAACCCCTTAAGGCGGTTGAGCACACCCAGCTTCTGGGAAGCTGCCTTAGCAAGACTGGTAATATGGTCCTTCCAACTGAGAGCAGAAGAAAAAGAGACACCAAGAATGTTGAGAGAAGATGAAGGATTGATTTTTGTTTTGTTGAAGAATAAGGTATAGTCCGCTGGGAGTTCCTTACGGGTAGCTAGATGGAGAAATTGGGTTTTGGAAGCATTAAAGGTAACAAGGTTTTCTCTGCCCCAATTGGAGATAGTATTTAGATCAGAATTTAAGAGTTCTATGGCTTCATTACGTTTGTCGTTGAGGGATTGCTGGCTGGGGTGTTCTGAAAAACTAATGGAGTAGTGTAAGGTTGAGTCGTCTGCGTATGAATGGATGGGAATTGAGGTACAGTTAAGGAGATCATTTATAAAAATTAGAAGAGAATAGGAGATAGGACAGAGCCCTGAGGAACACCGGAGTTAATAGGGTGAGGAAGTGAACAATGGCCGTCCACAACCGCGGCTATGGAACGGCCGGAAAGGAAATTAGAGACAAAGGCACAGATGGAGGGATAGAAACCGAAGGAGGGTAGTTTAGAAATTAAAGATTTGTGCCAGACTCTATCGAAGGCCTTCGATATGTCTAGTGCAATAGAATAAGTCTCACCGAAGTCCCTAAAGGAGGATGACCAAGAGTTAGTAAGATATGAAAGAACATCACCAGTAGAGCGACCCTTAAGGAAGCCATACTGGCGATCTGAGAGCAGATTATGAGAAGAGAAATGCTTAAGAAATTTGGAAGCAAGAATAGTTTCAACAACTTTAGAAAGACAAGAGATGAGAGCAATTGGACGGTAATTGGAGGGTTGAGAGCGGTCACCCTTCTTTGGGACAGGTTGAATGTGAGCAAACTTCCAGCATGAAGGGATAACGTTAGAGGATATACAGAGACGAAAGAGTTTGCCTAGGCAGGGAGTCAGCAAGGAAGCACAGTTTTTGAGAGCAGGAGGAACACCGTCCGGACCGTACGCCTTATTAGTATTAGCCCAGAGAGGGTAGAAAGTACATCTTTAGAAGAGATTAGGATATTAGGCATAATTAAGAGAGAGGAGGGTGGAGAGGGAGGAATAGTGTGTGTGTGTGTGTGTGTGTGTGTGTGTGTGTGTGTGTGTGTGTGTGTGTGTGTGTGTGTGTGTGTGTGTGTGTGTGTGTGTGTGTGTGTGTGTCATTAAATGATCGAACACGAACAAGTAATACAATACAATCCATAAAATCATTAATAAAACAAATTATAAATAATACATAATGCCACTCTGGTTTCAGTCACCTATTTGTTTTATATTTGCCTATGATTCGTTTCAGCAAACACTAATGTTAATCGGATAACTGGTCCTTTACTAGGTTAAGGAAGAACATTGAAAATATATACATTTTTTGAAATAAATTGCTAGAATGGCAAATTAAGTATGAGTAAGTTGTCATTGTCAACTACCATCGTCATCGGTTACTAGGGCAACTTATAAAGATTGTTCTGTCGCTTAGCAGAACTGAACTTATTTAAATATAGTATGTTAATTTAATATAAAAAGCGAATATTCAGTTACCATTCAATTAAGTTAGTCTCACAATATCTGACTGATTTCCGTTTTCTATGATTCGTTCCCTGTAGTCATGCTCAACGCATAATAAGCATCCGATGAAAATTAGATGATGGTATAAATTATGCTTTCTGTAAATTGCTTAACCATTTGGATAAATAGCCGCTTCAAATATTAATTTGATTTCCATGGGATTTGTTAGTAAAGAAATGTAGCCTATTCCAAACTCACTCCTAGTCATACATAATCTATCAAAACTGCCGATCAAGAGTATCAAAGGTAGATGTTCAATAGACTTACTTGCCTGTACCAATCAAAATTACACTTGGATCACAGCTAAACGTTTACTGTCGAACTAAATTGAAACCATATCAACATACCAAAAAGAATTACCGGCAGCCCAAACTAGTCCGACACACTAAGTAAAGTTGGGAGTGGTGGTTGGGGAGAGTTGGGAGTGGTGGTTGGGGAGTTGGGAGTGGTGGTTGGGGAGAGTTGGGAGTGGTGGTTGGGGAGAGTTGGGAGTGGTGGTTGGGGAGAGTTGGGAGTGGTGGTTGGGGAGAGGTGGGAGTGGTGGTTGGGGAGAGTTGGGAGTGGTGGTTGGGGAGAGTTGGGAGTGGTGGTTGGGGAGAGTTGGGAGTGGTGGTTGGGGAGAGCGGGGTTGGGGAGAGTTGGAGTGGTGGTTGGGAGAGTTGGGAGTGGTGTTTGGAGTGGTGGTTGGAGTGGTGGTTGGGAGAGTTGGGAGTGGTGGTTGGGGAGAGTTGGGAGTGGTGGTTGGGGAGAGTTGGAGTGGTGGAGTGGTGGTTGGGAGAGTTGGAGTGGGTTGGGGAGAGTTGGGAGTGGTGGTTGGGGAGAGTTGGGAGTGGTGGTTGGGGAGAGTTGGGAGTGGTGGTTGGGGAGAGTTGGGAGTGGTGGTTGGGGAGAGTTGGGAGTGGTGGTTGGGAGGTGGTTGGGGAGAGTTGGGAGTGGTTGTGGAGAGTTGGGAGTGGTGGTTGGGGAGAGTTGGGAGTGGTGGTTGGGAGTTGGGAGTGGTGGTTGGGGAGAGTTGGGAGTGGTGGTTGGGGAGAGTTGGGAGTGGTGGTTGGGGAGAGTTGGGAGTGGTGGTTGGGGAGAGTTGGGAGTGGTGGTTGGGGAGAGTTGGGAGTGGTGGTTGGGGAGAGTTGGGAGTGGTGGTTGGGGAGAGTTGGGAGTGGTGGTTGGGGAGAGTTGGGAGTGGTGGTTGGGGAGAGTTGGGAGTGGTGGTTGGGGAGAGTTGGGAGTGGTGGTTGGGGAGAGTTGGGAGTGGTGGTTGGGGAGAGTTGGGAGTGGTGGTTGGGAGTGGTGGTTGGGGAGAGTTGGGAGTGGTGGTTGGGGAGAGTTGGGAGTGGTGGTTGGGGAGAGTTGGGAGTGGTGGTTGGGGAGAGTTGGGAGTGGTGGTTGGGGAGAGTTGGGAGTGGTGGTTGGGGAGAGTTGGGAGTGGTGGTTGGGGAGAGTTGGGAGTGGTGGTTGGGAGTGGTGGTTGGGGAGAGTTGGGAGTGGTGGTTGGGAGTGGTGGTTGGGGAGAGTTGGGAGTGGTGGTTGGGGAGAGTTGGGAGTGGTGGTTGGGGAGAGTTGGGAGTGGTGGTTGGGGAGAGTTGGGAGTGGTGGTTGGGGAGAGTTGGGAGTGGTGGTTGGGAGTGGTGGTTGGGGAGAGTTGGGAGTGGTGGTTGGGAGTGGTGGTTGGGAGTGGTGGTTGGGGAGAGTTGGGAGTGGTGGTTGGGAGTGGTGGTTGGGAGTGGTGGTTGGGGAGAGTTGGGAGTGGTGGTTGGGAGTGGTGGTTGGGGAGAGTTGGGATTGGTGGTTGGGAGTGGTGGTTGGGGAGAGTTGGGAGTGGTGGTTGGGGAGAGTTGGGAGTGGTGGTTGGGGAGAGTTGGGAGTGGTGGTTGGGGAGAGTTGGGAGTGGTGGTTGGGGAGAGTTGGGAGTGGTGGTTGGGGAGAGTTGGGAGTGGTGGTTGGGGAGAGGTGGGAGTGGTGGTTGGGGAGAGGTGGGAGTGGTGGTTGGGGAGAGTTGGGAGTGGTGGTTGGGGAGAGGTGGGAGTGGTGGTTGGGGAGAGTTGGGAATGGTGGTTGGGGAGAGTTGGGGTGGTGGTTGGGGAGAGTTGGGAGTGGTGGTTGGGGAGAGTTGGGGTGGTGGTTGGGGAGAGTTGGGGTGGTGGTTGGGGAGAGTTGGGGTGGTGGGATGGTTGATTGTTGTGGTCCCCCTTCTCTCTCATCTCTAGCCCCATTAGTTCTGGGATTTTATAACTTTCACACCATTAGTTTGGCGATTTTGTGATCACTCGCCACATTTTGTGCCTACTGTATATTAAGAACTTTCATGCACTTTAGGTGTCGATTTTTTTTCCTGGCGAGCGATAGCAAGCCTGTTATATAAGAGGAATCGGCCTTTGGCCGGAAAATTTGTCTATCGGAAAAATTTATACATTTATCTTGAATGGGGGTCTTGGAGATTTGTTTTTGTTTTGTTTTGTATTTGATGGAGATCAAGGGAGTAGACCTCCTGTGATGAATAATTTGGGGTGAGTTACCCAGCCTGGTACACAGGAGCTACTGTGTATTATCCAGGATACCACAGTTTATTTTCCCGGATTGGACATCACAAATGTCCACTAACTCCAGGTTTATATTTACGTGGAGGTGAACAGGGCTATAGAATGATTGCCCTTCTGTTTAGCCCTGCCCGGGAATCGAACTCGGGACCTTGTGATTGCGAGTTGAACGTGGTACTATTACCCCAGACAGAAGGATTATTTGTTTATTTTATTTATTATTATTATTACTTTTTATTTTGTCAGAATAGCAAGAAAGATATAGCGTAAAACTAACGCAACAAGATTAACATTAAACACTTGATCGGCATTTTGAATTATCTCATTGAAGTGTTAGTAAATGGGCAGAACACAAATTCACACTCACCAATGTCCCGAACCAGACGATAGCCGCCCCGAACCAGACGATAGCCGCCCCGAACCAGACGATAGCCGATGAAGATGGTCGACGGATACATGTGCTCAAAGGGACAAACGGTTGGTGAGTGAGTGATTATAAGGGGAGGGCCGTTTTTCTGGGCCCCCTTCTGCCTCATGTTTAGCCCCATTAGTTTTCAGATTGTTATGACGTTAGGTCCATTAGTTTGGCGATTTTAAGACCTTTCGTTCCATTTCTTTGTCAACATTTAGACTTTTCGTGTCATTTAGATGTCGATTTACTTCCTGGCAAGCGATAGCGAGCCTGTAATTTAAGAGGAACCAGCCTTCGGCAAGTACATTTTTCTATCGAAAAACGTACACACTTAGTTTGAAAGAGGGTCTTGGAGGGGGGGGGGGGGGTAAGCTTGACTGAGGTCTAAGGAAAAAACTAAAACAAAGATATTTAAATAAAACGATAATAAATGAGGGAATAAATACGCCCATCCCCCCCCCCCCCCACCCTTTTAAACTATTATACCTCAATGTGATTAGAAAGGAGAGGAGATATCTAAGCCATCCCTTTGAGCACAAGATCTTCGATTCCCTTACCTCATTTTTGAAGAGGTGAGGGGAGTTTTGAAGAGGTGAGGGGAGTTTTGAAGAGGTGAGTCTGGAATAATAAATAAATGGCATAAGTAATAACATAACTGCAACACGAACATATATTTAATGCTGTAATTATTCTATTGCAAATGCACTATGAAATACATAAATTAGGTTTATATATATAATAGTCAGGCACAAACAACTACTAACCTAAACCGCATATTATGGTAAACAGTATTTTAATATACAGTAAGTCCAATTGAATATTTAAGTTTATCAATAATATTAAACAAAATTAGTCAAAATCCTTGGAAAAGTCCTTTAGGCTAATAAGGATGCTGCAGACAAACTAATGATTACCAACGCAAATATATACATTATACATAATAATAGGTCTTAGGCTATCTTTAAAGCTTTGCCTACAATTAGTTTTACCCTCACCAGGATTTGTTAAACGTTTATATATACAGTGTATCTATGGGCAGTTGAATTGAAATGATGGGTTGAATTGGGAATAGTGGTAGAATTGGTATACCCCTAATTCCAGACATTGTGTTTGATTATTTACTATATAGATTGAAATGTGGCACTTCTGTTCATGATGGCCAGGAGAGAGTTTACATTTGGCTATGAAGTCCAATACAAAATATCGGATATACTGCATATAGTAAAGATGTTGAAAGACCCTGATGGGACTTTGAATATTTTGTTTGGTCACGATGCCCAGTTTCTAGCCAATAATCTTGCAAATTGGACAAATGGTCCGGAAAAAAAATATGGGTCTGGCTATGTGTATGCCAACTCTATAGCCATTCCCACCTAAACAAATTATTATATATAAATAGGTCCGTAATAACAGGAACAATAATTGGCTGTACGTAATCTCTAGGACCTAAGTTATGGCGCTTTCTGACTCGTCGAATTGATTAAATGAACTCAATATATATATATATGATTAAAGAATGAATGAGAAGATTCGATTCAGTTCGGAATAGCGTTGAATATTACAGCGTACAGTTGACCACGTAAGTTCTGTTCCTCGTTGTGATGATATGTATGCAAATTAAGTAGTATTAAATTAAGTGTGATTCTTTTTTTTGTTTTTTTGTTTTTTGTAGTCGACTTATTAATCGAGTTAACCACTGCATAAGAAACTACACTCGTCATTCAGTCATGGGCATTATATTTTCATCTATAAAATAGCGGAGAGGAAAAGGTATTATGTGGCCAATCGTACATAAATTTTGCCACAACATGAGCTACGTTGAGACAGCCCTTTCTAGCGCCCCAATTAACGTCCGTGTGAAGTTTCCGGAGCAAGGCGAGTCATTACGATGCGACGGTTGTTATCAGCGGTGACGTGCCAAACATCCTCAAGCACCACCATCAGCGACAGGAAACCAGACGGGGAACCCAAGGGCATCTTTCCCTTCGCTCTTCCTGTAGGTATATACAGTATATATATGCCTCGCTTGGCCAGGGAAGTATTGAGTGTTGTATCAGCATCAACGACATCATGAAGTGTGTGAGTACAACTAGATCAATGGTTGAGAGTGCTGCAGTACAATGGTTGAGAGTGCTGCAGTACAGGACAATTTATCAGAACTGGTTTAAAATGTAGAGTTTTTGCTGTGCCAAGATTAAAAGATTTTTTTTTTTTTTAGTTTGATTTTTCACTGAACACATATTTTTTTGTTTAATACAATGAGATCATGTTTCAGTTAAGGCATACCCATAACTTGTTTCCTGCATCTTCTGCTGGATGTGAATGCCGATGTAATATAGTACCGCTAAACAAATTATCTTTAAAAGTCTCTGCGAATCATTAAACAATTGTTTAGGTAATTTAATTAAATATAAATGCGTAATTTAAAGTATATCTTGTGGAAGGATGTAAAATATCATGTTAGAGTACATTAATTCAACAATGTATCTTTGATTTTACGAAAAACAAAAGATAGCCTACCGCTACTCCTTTCTCCACAATCATTAAGCCTTTTTTGGATGACCAGAACGTTACTTATGTTTCATGTTTTATCCAACCTTAGGACAAGATCATCAGTAGCCTGTATTATCTATTGAGGCCAATATAGCGTACGGCATTACATACGTTTGCAATAATAGGATAGGCTTGGTAATTGAATCTCACCGTGTAATTTGAGTTTAAGGGGATAACTCTTGCAGTACTATAGTCTATCTATTACAAGTAGGCCAGGAAACGTGACTCACAATAGCTGTAACTCCTAAAGGGCTAGAACAAATCGGCGGTCAATTCCCTCATCTACGTCCTGTCTGACTCATTATAGATGGTAGAAATATTAGCTTCAGTACTCTAGCCACTTTAGAGTTATATATATTTGTATTCAAGACTTCTTGGCCTAATTATAATGAATAGACTATAGTGTATTGATAACAGCACGAACGACTTACTGGAATGTCGATGGACTGACAACAAATTATTATAACCAAGTATAAATATGCAGTGGAGTACACCAATAATCTCATTAACCCCTCCAGTACCGGTGTCGTCCTTTTCTGGTTATCGTTAAGACGATTGTATTCTATTTAAAAAGGGCCCCCAAGCAATTAACAGGCTTTGGACTATCGCACTTAACCCTTTTCACTACGTCATATCCTTCATAAACTGACCAAAATCGTCTACATATGACTAAAATATAATTAAAGATCAAGACATCGCTGGCACAAAAGGAGTTAATGTTTCTCCTAAATTTACCAGGATTCATAACTGGAATTTGTGGTTACTATGCCAAGGCCTGGATACTCGACAAAGGTGCCTTAAGTTACGGCGAGGTGAGAGGCGTAATAAACCAATGTATTAAGTTAAGAAGAGAATGGTTGTTGTTCTGGACTCCCTTCTCCCTCATGTTTAGCCCCATTAGTTGTGAGATTTTAAGACTTGCGTTCCATTAGTTTGGCAATTTTAAGACCTTTCATCGCATTTCTTTCTCAATTATATTTTTTTCACCAACCAACTATACTTCTATACTCATTTAATGAAATCAACAAATATATATGGCAATCCATGGACATTTCTTGCAATTTACGTATTCATATTTTCCTGACGAGCGATTGCGAGCCTGAAATTTTAGTAGGAACCGGTCTTCGGCCAGGACATTATTCTACTGAAAAATGTATACATTTATCTCGAAGGGTTCTAGGGAGTGTTTTCTTTTTTTTAAGCTCGATGAAGGTTTAGCGAGGAAACTAAACCATATAAAACATAAAAATAAATATATAGACCAAAAGTAAACCATACCCCCTTAGCAGTAAACCATAACCCCTTAGCAGTAAACCATACCCCCTTAGCAGTAAACCATACCCCCTTAGCAGTAAACCATAACCCCTTAGCAGTTCATGTCTTGTGCACGACGTAGTAACTTCCTCATACTTGTATAAACTAGATCATCATAAGTTATGATTAATGTTTTAGTATTGATTAATATCGCCACAACAATTATGTTGGCATTTAGGATAAGACTTTCAGAGGGAGATAAGGCACCGTATATGTTGTTGCTGGATTTCCTTTGTACTCCTTAGTAATTCAGTCCACATATTCCTTTTGTAGCTGACCCTTGTAATGTCTGTTGTTACTTGGTATCTGTGGGGGATAATATGGCCAAAGGTCATCTCTTACCACACCAATCGGAATATAAAATTAATAAACATAAATAAAAATAAAGTCTGAGATCGCCTACCTTATGGTATGAACTATGGTAGCCTATCTCTCAGGATGCCCTAACTAAACATTGTATCAATGGCCATGTATATCAATGACTTAGCTATAACTAGGGTCCTGGTGTAGTTTCGAGGATTCCGGCTTCGGTAGACCAGGGTTAAAGGGTCAGGACTCCGGGCCTGGTGCGGGGATTGTGGAGGAGATCACGGGACACGTCTCTACCGTTCAAAAGTTTACCGTACTAGCGTCTGATCGGAACTTCAATTTCCGACTTTTAAATAAACTATATATTAATTCGTTACCAAGGGTTCATTCCCTCTTCACGAAATCATATAAATAATTATCAGCATTTAAATTATATAATTATATAGGTGAACATCGTTTCACAACGATTTAGTGAACATAATATCACGATATTAACGACCCTAAAGCAAACGGTGGATCGCGTATGCGGTCGCGGGAATATTTAAACTGATCCTCTTTACAGTTCTTCTAAACTTATTTCTACAAGGTTTTATAACTAAATTAACTTGATCAAGGTAATCTTATACAGTACTAAATTACCTAACATTAATTAATCTCTACAATATATACAATCACCGGGTTCTGGTAGGAAATTGTTCACTTTAGTGAGGTTACCCTATCGGAAGGTTGTTGCCAACATTCCCCAGATACCGGTGTAGTCAATTTATTTCTCACAGTATCCTTTGTAATCTTTTGTTATTCTAGTCCACCTCTTTCTTTTGTAGCTGGCGCTTGTAATGTCTGATGTTGCTTGGTTTCCTTTGTAATCTATTCCTCACCTTCCTTTTGCAGGTGATCATCGCCGCCCTGGTCGGCGTGGCTCTGTGTAACACAAGCGTCTTCCAATCCCCCTATGCTCCACCCCACTCCCACCCCGCCCCCCCGTCCCACAACGGCTATCTCATGCCAGGTCAGGGTAACGGGAACGGTAACGGACATGGTAACGGAAACGGACAAGGCCAAAGCGAACAACCCGTCAAACAAATTGAAATCCTGAAGGACGAGCGGACGCACGAGGAGGACGGGACTTTCAGCTTTGACGTGGAGGCGGACAACGGCTACACCCACCAGGAGGCCGGCCAACCTTCAGGACCGGAAGGTGCTGTGGTCGTATCCGGGCAGTACGAGTAAGTTGATCTTCATAACCCTTTTACTATAGAATTAGTTGATGAGCTAGGTATTTAAATCACACACTTTGGTAACTTCCAAGGGGCTCAAACCTTCAGAAAAATCTCCAATAAATGGCTATTAACACCATCTGTACCGGCGACGTCTTTTTATAAATATTCTAGCTGTAATTAGGCGATTTTGTGCAGCTTGGAAAGGATCTACAGAAGCTAAAATTATTGAGACAATTTGTAGCCTTATAATTGGTAGACGTCCCTCCTAAGCTGAATAAAATCGCCTATTAATTGCCAGAATATTATTAAAATTATATATCTGGTATGCAATAGGTTAATAGATATGGGAACTCAATGACCAAGGTTATCGTCTCCATAACCATAAGAATTAAGTATTAGGTATTATATAGTATGTTTGTAGCTAGTAGCCACCTCAGAGGGGATCGGTTCTGGCCCAAGGACTAAATGATTCCAGCATGGTTCAAATTATGGCAATAATGAACTACTGCTGCTCGGCCAGACAGCCTGAGGAACAGCAACAACAACAACAACTGCTGACTAAATGTAGAACCTCCAACTTAGTCAATTAAGAATCCTTTCACCCACAAGTTGGGTCTGGGCTTCAGTGTTTTCTGAATGGACTTGCGTTGAAGTCAACATATTGATTTAATGGAAATATATAACTATACAGGGCGATTATCACCAACACAAAGAGTAGGGACCAATGAATAATTGTTCATACAGTTTACGTACATTCATTTTGAACAACGTGATACATTTCTCTACCTATATCCTGAGAAGATAATGATATTGACTCAACTTGTTCAACAGGTACACGGCTCCCGACGGTACGGTGATTGTTGTGAAGTATGTGGCTGATGCGAACGGTTTCGTAGCGGAGTCCGATGCTCTCCCTGTTGCCCCCATATTCCCTCACGAGATTCCGGAGTTCGTCTTGGAGCAGATCAGGTTCGCCGCGGAGGAAGACAAAGCAGCCCTCGGGAGTGCCGCAAATGGCAATGGTGGTCAACAAAATGGTGCTCCCTCACACCTCTATGGCCAACCCGATTACACCACTACCCCTGCTACCACTCATGGCACCCCTCCAAACTACCTCTACGGCCATCCCGATACCACAACCCACCGGCCACAATACCAATACACCCCTCCCCAAAACCCATACTACGTCGCCCCCCCACCACAACTAAGGGGTCATATGAAGATCCTTCTGCCAAAAGTACCCAACTGAAAATCCTGTCCCCCCCCCCCCCCCCACAGCCGCGCTCATATGAAGATTCTACCCCTCATCGTTTGAATATATATAAAGTATATATGGATTAAATAATGCAACATTATTCAGAATTCCTATACTATTACACTAAATATTGCAAGAATATAGGAGTCCATAGGTTAGGTTGGGTAGGTGTAATCCGAAGGTCAGGTCATAGGGACAGATCATGGTGATCACAGGAGATCAGCTGAAGAACCTCCACCCCAGGCTAAATCATATGAAGATCCCCCTCCCCCCCTCCCCCCGGCCCAAGTGGGTCGGGGGGCGATCTTCGTATGATCCCAGGCAAATAGACTGTGGAATCGAAACTCTTCGGATATTATTCATATTATCAATAACAATGTTTAGACTTTATTAGATTATAATCCTACTTGTTGTATATACGGTACAAACCTATTCCACACTCACCCCCCCACGCCACTCTCACACCTATTCCACACTCACCCCCCACGCCACTCTCACACCTATTCCACACTCAACCCCCACGCCACTCTCACACCTATTCCACACTCCCCCCACGCCACTCTCACACCTATTCCACACTCACCCCCCACGCCACTCTCACACCTATACCACACTCACCCCCACGCCACTCTCACACCTATTCCACACTCACCCCCACGCCACTATCACACCTATTCCACACTCACCCCCCACGCCACTCACACCTATTCCACACTCACCCCCCACGTCACTCTCACACCTATTTATACATCTAACTAGGCGTTATAAATATGTTTATATAGTTTTATAGCCTAGTCTTCTTCTTCTTACATTTTCATCTTAGGATATTATGATCAAACAGAAGTAAAATAATTCATACTCCCACGTTCACAAGCACCACACACATTTCTACATTACCACTCACCAGCACACATACATTGTAAACTCCATTCACAAATATGCACTCACATTCACAAATATGCACTCACATTCACAAATATGCACTCACATTCACAAATATGCACTCACATTCACAAATATGCACTCACATTCACATATTCCATCCGAACACACACATACACACATACACACATTGGTATTCCCTCCAACACTCGCACACACACTCATGTTTATATTCAGAACCACACTCACAAATACATATTCGCATTCCTAAACACTAACACAAACACACATTCACAAAGAAAAGTCATGTGAATGACTCTCTCTCTCTCTCTCTCTCTCTCACACACACACACACACACACATATACAAACACAAATATTGTACAGCCATTATACAAACACATTTTTCCACTCACAAACGTACAACCTTTATGCTGTATTTGCACATTCGTACTCGCGCACGCACAGGTGCACCCACCTGCCCTCACAGACGCACGTAACACACTCATAATGTACACACATATAAGCATTCGTAACACACATGTATACATTTAAGTACATAAGAACCATAAGAACGTGTACCAACTGGCCTACGCAAAGCAGATCCCATTCACACCAAACTCATAATTCATGAAAGTATTGAAAGCTTACTGCTACTGAGCTGATAACTTTACAATGTACTTTGCAATTTTTTTTCGCATAACTATAATTTTGATATCAATTGCCCCTCAAGTATAAGATCACTACAAACAAACAAACATACGCATTAACACATCCACATAACATTCATAAACACACACTCATTTAAGCACAGATATTTGCATTTATTTACATTACAATCACAAAAATATGTATTTACACAGACACGTATAACTACCCACACAGTGACGCACTGGTACTTGTGAACGTGGCCAGGCTGTCTTAAAACACGTTATGGGGGTATGAATTACTAGATGGAGAGTATACAAACATTTATAACGCCTAATTAGATGTATAGATAGGTGTGTGTGTTTGTTTGTTTGTGTTGTGTGTGTGTGTGTGTGTGGTGTGTGTGTGTGTGTGTGTGTGTGTGTGTGTGTGTGTGTGTGGTGTGTGTGTGTGTGGCTTGCATGCGGGGGGGGGGGGGGGGTGAGTGTGGAATAGGTTTGTACATACAACAGGTAGGAGTGTTAATTTAATAAAGTCCTAAGCATTGTTTATTTATAATATAAACAATAATCCGAAGAATTTCAATTCAACAATGTATTTGGCTGAATTATATGGCGAGAAATCCGAAAACACTGGTGACCCAGTGAGGCTGGGTTGAGAGGACACCCCTGGTGGTGTCACGCAGCAAAGCCCTCACAGGGTAGGCTATGTGGGGACACCACCAGGCACCAGTATAGTGTCCTACAGCCTACCCAGTGAGGCTGAGCTGCGGGATACCGCAGCCGCAGTACACCTAAACACACACTAATCAATGAAGAAACTGATGAGAAAAAGGATTGTAATACAAAAAACCACATACGTGACCTAAAATCCAATTTGACCGTTTTTCCTTCTGCAAATTCAATTTTGGTAACATTCAAGACAGCTAGAGCCGCCTTATTTACCAAGTTTTCTTTATATTTTTTCCAAGGAATATAGTGTTTAATTGTTGTTTTTCATGGTTTGAGTGGAGGATTTGCATTAACTTATCCATTATTAATTAATCTGAAGATACTCCGTCAAATGGCGCCATTTATTGGGTGAATCACGCTTTTACAGTAGGTAAGGAAAATTGTGGAGGGGCCATGCACACTTCCAAAATGTACAAATATTATATTAGATTAGATTAGATTAACCTAACCTAACCTAACCAAACCCTAATATAATATAATATCGTTTTTGTGAGTAACGTTCAAGCCATTTATTGGGTGAATCGCACTCACCGCATCTTTCAAAACAAGAAGAGGGACCCAGGTCGAAGGATTCATTGGGTGCAATGCTTTGCTTACGTTCGGGACATTATTTTCGTGTTATTTTTCGGTGTAATCGGGTTTTTTCAAGTGTCGATAACGAAATTCCTCCATGCGGACTATAATGAGAAAAATATGGCGAGTCTATTGGTCCCTATTTTCCCTAATAAATTATTTCTAATAGGGCTGCGAAAGAGGTCTTAGTATAACTAAATAAGTTGGTCACCAATTATTTTGCAATATTTGAAAACAAATATGGATTTTATATGCTCTAAACATAATATGAAAATGTGTTTTAAGCCTCGGCAAAACCTAATAAAAATATATGGTACTAAAATGGAATTTTGTCGTAACATGGTTGTCAATGCCTTCCTATAGACGGCACCGATTCGTACACGCCATTTTCACCTGTCTCCCGAGGTCTGTCCACCAGCTTTTTAGTCCACTCCACCTGCCCATCTCTGTCGATAGGTTGGGTTGTTTGGTTAGGTTAATATACTAGGTCTCAGAAACAAGATTCGTAGTTGCGGTAGTATTTACGGTATCTGGACACTTCGAGCGAATTCATATTCGAGCGGAGGCACATTTAGGTTAGGTTAAGTTAGGTTAGGTTGTTAAGTTAGGTTAGGTTAGATTGTGCATCTGCTCGATCAGGAATTCGCTCGAAGTGACTCGCATTCGTATTTACAGATACGGCCGAATACCTGTAGCCTACGAAATGGCAGCCGGCCCAACCGCCATGTTGTATCCCACGTAGGCCTACTAGGTACTACGGACACATTGTAGGCGTTAGGTGTGGATTAGGCTTGTATCCAATGTACTAGGTTTATGTACTGGATATTTATGATTTAAATAAGTGGTATGTTTTCGATAAATCTGGTCATATGGCTTTGCAATTAGGGAAATCATGAGCCGATTTCCGACGTTTTCTTTTTCGATTCTCAAAATACGATCCAAGTTTTGCCAAAAATTGGCTTGGGTTTTCCAAAATTATGCTTTTTGGGGTTTGCAATTTAGGGAAACATGAGCCAAAATTCTAAATTAGGTTACTGTAATTTGTTTACTCTTAAAATTCCCCAAATCCGAGCCAAGTTTTGCCAAAACTTGGCTCGGGTCTTCCAAAACTCGGGTTTTATGGCTTTGCAATTTCTGGAAACCTGAGCCAAATTTCTAAATGAGGTTACTGTCATTTTGTTGTCTACAAACTCTCAAAATCCGAGCCAGCTTTGGCCAAAACTTGGCTCGGGTTTTCGAAATATTGGGTTTTAGGCCTTAGAAAAACCTTAAAACTCGAACCAAGTTTTGCTAAAATACGTTTTAATCGCCGTTTTACGCATTTAACCCCTCATTTTCCCTGTACTTCATAGCCCTCCCCACTATCGGGCGGCGTGTCTTAAGATCGTTGTACAATGGGGAAAACGGTTTCGCCGAGGGTTGTAATTATTTGCAAACACTATATATTGATGTAAACTAACAGGGAAAAATAAAAAAATCCATGGGAAAATTGGTGACCATCTTATTTAGTTTTTCCGAGGTCTTGAATATTATCTTAATTTTTACCCATTATTTTGCAATATTAAAACATGCCCCCTAAAACCATATTTTGTCATTACCCTAACCTAACAACCTAACCTAACCTAACCTGGGGGGCTGCCGCCCGTAGACCCCCGCAGGGTTAGCATAGATATAAAATATGACAAAATACTAAAAATATTGTAAACAAGTGAACATTTTTAGTTCTCAGCTGATCTATGATGGCCGCCATTTTTTCCTTCCACCCTTATTTAAACCCACAAAGTCTAAGGACAAATATTTTAATATGCAGCGGTAAAAGACATATATTGAGGTGACTATAATATTCTATGACAAAGCTACTATATAGTACACATTTAGAACATTATATCCCTTACGTGACCGAAAATCCAATTTGTCCGGAAACCCATGGGAAAATTAGTGGTAGTTTCGGTAATATTTTCTGAAGTGTACAAGCAACGATGGTAATAGATAGGTATTCGTATATGTATCGGACCTACTGAGAGAGAGAGAGAGAGAGAGAGAGAGAGAGAGAGAGAGAGAGAGAGAATTTATTGATAGAAATCTTGGCACCGCAACAACAAGAGAGAGAGAGAGAGAGAGGGGGGGGGGGGCGCTATGTCACATACAAATAATAATGGATGTATGCATAACATAATCTACAGAATACGACAATACCTACGTAATAGATGAAGCAGAGAATGTATCCTCGATGCCAGGGTAGAATATTGATCCTGTGAAGCTCCGAAGCACCCCTATTCTCTCGCTCGGGATCTAGACCTCTGAAGCACCTAACCTCCGTTTTTCTGGATCTTGAAATAGTGTCTACTGGAGTTTATTATTTTAGTCTTATGGCCATCACAATAGTTCACATGTATTATTTAGGTACAGTCAAGAGCATAAATGATGATGCATCCTTTTGAATCAGTATCGAATACAAGCGAGATTATACAATATTTTATTTTAGTGCAGTTATTTTGCTAATTTGCTTTAGCCTATATATTAAAAAACTCGATTTGATGTAACTTTTGATATATTTCTGACTGTGCTACATACAGATGAGATTGTTCTTCCAAGAGCTTGTACTCTGGATTTTGAAGAGTAAGAGTGTTCACTTTACCTTCGTTAGTATATTAATGAAGAATAATTGAAATTCGACAATGTATTTTCCACTGCCAGATAGCCTGCATGATATATAACACTTTCAGTTTTCAAGCGAAACATCTGTTTTATTACCTTGTCAACAACAACTTGCAAATTATCTATATTATAGTTTATGAGTTAAACAAAAATAATGTAGCAAAAGACGGAACAACAACACTGATAAATATGCACCACAGCCGCCAAAACCACAACCTCACTCACAGCAAGTAACCACAGCACTGGTGGCATGGATTGGATGGAATCACCTGTAAATAAAGAAGCGAAACTCGACAACATTTTCCCGCTATTTTGGTTGAGGGCTCTGTTCTGCCATCTAGGGAAAAGCCTGTCAACAAATACTAGAAAACGGGTATGGATGATAAAGAACGGATACGATGCATGGGATGCTTATGTATACTATTGCCGGTTGGTGTATCCACTCACGCACACACGATCAATGGCAAAGGTCCCCAGAAGGCCAACTGAGTGCTTGTATATACGTTAACCATTTGAAGATTATGACGTTTGTTGACAATTTGTTCTGGCTACCGCAAGACGACTTTATACAGTTTAGAAAGGATTGATGGGAATTATAAGGGTCAAGATTATTTCAGTTAAACCTCTGACTTAGATATATGTGTTTCTATGTGTATGAAGGAGACAAAAGGCAAGTTGCTTGAAACAAGTATCTCCCCCAAAACCGAAAGATTGACAGGGCCGAATTAAAGGGACATTGGGCTCAAAATGCCTGGACAAACGAAGTTTAAAGAATTTCAAGTGACAGGCTGAAGGAAAGATTAATTAAGGGAGAGAGCTCAAGAGTTCACTTCTTGAGTAGAAGAAAGACCGAGAAAATTAGCCAATTCCTGGGTTGGAGAGCTGGACAGAATAGGAGTGGGACTGTGTTGAAAGGCGTGTGCCTCGCACTCGCCTCAAAGTAGATATTATGCTCTACCATACTGAAAAACATGTCTAATAACAGCCAGAAAACAGATAAGATATGCCTTATCGGATCTTGAAAGGGTTAATATACTGATATACTTACGCCAAATGGTCTTGCTATATGCTAATGATGCTTGTATATTGAATACAAGATCTACAGTATAGAGAATTTATGATGACACAGCTTAGAGCTTTATTGAAGTATGAATGCCGGAGTTGACAAAGGCTGCTGTAGTACAAGCTAGGAACAACACTTATTTATTATATTATTTATTTGTTCGTGTATTCATGTCATGTAACTTAGACTTATAAATGTATTGGTATTTCCGGCAGAATGGTTTCCTGAGGGAAGCTTCTATTTGAATTTGATTTACGAATGAATGACCTTCCCGATAAATTGCTCCTATAGATAATGATTATGTTATAGCTCTCTCCCGTGTTCTAACATAGATATGTGTCTGCAACATATTTATTGCTAGTGTATGTATCACAGAGAGAATGTGTGAGCCTGTTCTAAAAGTTCAGATTATTCGATATTTGAAGAAAAAATGAAAATAAAAAAATACACAGACAAAATATAATACATAAACATATAACATACATAGGCTACTGTATATGTGGTTTAAGCTCTGTACATACATAGGCTACTGTATATGTGGTTTAAGCTCTGTACATACATAGGCTACTGTATATGTGGTTTAAGCTCTGTACAGTATTATTATTTTTATTAATCTCACCACCACACCCCCAATGAAATTAATTAAAGTATATATGATCCACCGGGATTCGAACCCGGGTTATCACACACATATTTTTGCCACCTTAACCATTACACCACCAGGACGGTTAAAGGTTTATGCACACGCCTACGACTTATTATCCATTCTCGAATACTGGATATTAATCTAATCATGTTCATACTCCCAACCGCACTATGGTAGCCTACTGTTTAAGTGAGAGGAAAGAATATTCATGGGGCACAGATCATATAGACCGGCCTCTCGAAGAAATATCCCTAAACCTACTAATAATATTATTTTTATTAATCTCACCACCACACCCCCAATGAAATTAATTAAAGTATATATGATCCACCGGGATTCGAACCCGGGTTATCACACACATATTTTTGCCACCTTAACCATTACACCACCAGGACGGTTAAAGGTTTATGCACACGCCTACGACTTATTATCCATTCTCGAATACTGGATATTAATCTAATCATGTTCATACTCCCAACCGCACTATGGTAGCCTACTGTTTAAGTGAGAGGAAAGAATATTCATGGGGCACAGATCATATAGACCGGCCTCTCGAAGAAATATCCCTAAACCTACTAATAATATTATTTTTATTAATCTCACCACCACACCCCCAATGAAATTAATTAAAGTATATATGATCCACCGGGATTCGAACCCGGGTTATCACACACATATTTTTGCCACCTTAACCATTACACCACCAGGACGGTTAAAGGTTTATGCACACGCCTACGACTTATTATCCATTCTCGAATACTGGATATTAATCTAATCATGTTCATACTCCCAACCGCACTATGGTAGCCTACTGTTTAAGTGAGAGGGATTAGGCTAGTTGGACAAAGGAAGACATTTTTAAGCAAACGAAGGATAGATATGCATTATGTATTTAGGTTTTTAACAGAAACTTTTACATACTAACTTAAGCATGGTCTATAAATATAAACTATCAAGATTCAACCAGTGAGCATACAGTCAGATACAAAAGTTCACCTACAGCATTGATAGAGATATAATGTATGCTCGAAAGACCAATACATAACTTGACACACCAATACGCAGGGGTGAAAAATATAATATCTGGTTTGACAAACATATTAATGCAAAACAAATCAAACGCTGATGGACTTTTGCATCCAGCTGTACATATGCAATCAAAAGTACGTGGTACACCTTATTATCGAACAACTAAGCCATGTAGACTAAAAAGTATGGCAGTTATTTGAATAAACCGAGTCAGTGCACTTCATTATACAACGCTCACTGTTAAGCGTGTATAATTGGACAGTGTATAATTGGACAGTGTATCACGAATATCTGGTCGCAAACTGTGCAACCACCGACACAGGTAAGCAGTTCAACCCTTGGAGGAATATGACGTGCTTTAGCAGTTTATTCTGGCAATTAGTAGACGGTTTTATTCAGTTTAGGAAGAACTTGTGGGAGCTAGCGAGTTAATTGAAATATAGCTTTTACCCCTTTGACTCCTAGAATTCCTTCCAGATTGTATAAAATCGTCCAATGGTAACCAGAACAAAGGGCAAAAATGCGTCCTTAAATACTGAAAGAATTAACTGTCGTCTACACATCACGACAAACAGTCTTGACAGACTGGCACAATGACATGAAACACATCGATTCAGTCTACTTCCTTAATCAATAGTGACTGGCTTATGATTACAGTCAGGTAGTGTAGCGATATTTGTACATTCTGGGACACAAATGTTTGCCTTTTCTGGCTCCTCAGACTGTTTAAAAATGTAAACACTCGGCACAATATTATGAGGAAGATATTATCCATAGTATGGGTTTTGGGGAGGGGTGTATTGGTATTGTGGCTGGTGGGTGGTAGGGTGGGTTGTGGTATCGGGATGGCCGTAGAGGTTGTTTGGAGGGGTGCCATAAGTGGTAGCAGGGGTAGTGGTGCGATCGGGGTGGCCATAGAGCTGTGAGGGAGCACCATTGTGTTGACCACCATTGCCATTTGCGGGACGCCTGACAGCTGCTTCTTCGGCTGCTTTGTCTTCCTCCGCGGCGAACCTGATCTGCTCCAACACGAACTCCGGAATCTCGTGAGGGAATATGGGGGCAACAGGGAGAGCATCGGACTCCGCTACGAAACCGTTCTCATCAGCCACATACTTCACAACAATCACCGTACCGTCGGGAGCCGTGTACCTGTTGAACAAGTTGAGTCAATATCATTATCATCTCAGGATATAGGTAGAGAAATGTATCACGTTGTTCAAAATTAATGTATGTAAACTGTATAGCAAAAATATTCATTGGTCCCTACTCTTTGTGTTGTTGAGCTGGAATAGTTTTATATTTCCACTAAATTAATATATTGACTTTAACGCATGATAATTGAGTACTTCACTCTCTGGCGACATGTCCATTCAGCAAACACTGAAGCCCAAAACCAACTTGTGGGTGAAGAGACTCTTAATTGACTGAGTTGGAGGTCCTGCATTTAGTCAGCAGTAGCTCATTATTGCCATAGTTTGAACCATGCTGAAATCATTTAGTCCATGGGCCAGAACCGATCCTCTCCGAGGTGGCTACTAGCTACAAACATACTATAAAATACCATATTCTTATTGTTACGGAGACGATAACCTTGGTCATTGAGTTCCCATATTTATTAAGCCATTGAATACCAGAGACATAATTTTCATCATATTCTGGTAACTATTAGACGAATTTATTCAGCTTAGGAGGGACGTCTATCAATGAAAAGGCTACAGACTGTCTCAATTAATCCTTTTAGCTACTGTATATCCCTCCCAAGATGCACACAATCGTCTAATTACAGCTAGAGTATTGTGTAAAAGACGTCGCCGGTACAGATGGGGTTGATAGCCATTTATTGGAGAATTTTCTGAAGGTTTGAGCCCGTTGGAAGTTATCAAAGTGTGTGATTTGGATACCTGGTTCATCAACTAATTCTATACTGAAAGGGTTATGAAGATCAACTTACTCGTACTGCCCGGATACGACCACAGCACCTTCCGGTCCTGAAGGTTGGCCGGACTCCTGGTGGGTGTAGCCGTTGTCCGCCTCCACGTCAAAGCTGAAAGTCCCGTCCTCCTCGTGCGTCCGCTCGTCCTTCAGGATTTCAACTTGTTGTTCGCTTCGTCCTTGTCCGTTTCCGTTACCATGTCCGTTACCCTGACCTGGTATAAGATAGCCGTTGTGGGGCGGGGGGGCGGCGTGGGAGGGGGGTGGAGCATGGTGGGAGGGGGGTGGAGCATGGTGGGAGGGGGGTGGAGCATGGTGGGAGGGGGGGGGAGCATGGTGGGAGGGGGGGGGAGCATGGTGGGAGGGGGGGGGAGCATGGACGGATTGGAAGACGCTTGTGTTACACAGAGCCACGCCGACCAGGGCGGCGATGATCACCTGCAAAAGGAAGGCGAGGAATAGATTTACAAAGGATTACAAAGGAAACCAAGCAACAACATAATCTTATACGGCGCCTTATCTCCCTCTGATCGTCTTATCCTAAATACCAACATCATTATTGTGGCGATATTAATACTAAAACATTAATCATAACTGGGTATTATAACTTATGATGATCTAGTTTTGTAAAAGTATGAGGAAGATACTACGTCGTGCACAAGACATGAACTGTTACTTACTTACTGATCTATTTATTAATTAATTTATATATATATATATATATATATATATATATATATATATATATATATATATATATATATATTAGTTTCCTCGCTAGACCTCCATCAAGCTTTAAAAAAAGAAAAAAAAAAAAAAAAAAAAAAAAACTCTTGAGCCCTCTTCGAGATAAATGTGTACATTTTCCGGTAGAAAAACGTCCTGGACGAAGACCGGTTCGTCCTAAAATTATAGTCTCGTAATCGCTCGCCAGGAAAATCTCGATACCAAATTGCGTGAAGGGTCTAAATATTGACAAAGAAATGGCGTGAAATGTCTTAACATTGCCAAACTAATGGAACGCAAGTATTAAAACCTCAAAACAAATGGGGCTAATCCTGAGGGAGAAGGGAGTCCAGAAAAACAACCAATCCCTCCTTAACTTAATACACCGGTTTATTACGCCTCTCACCTCGCCGTAACTTAAGGTACCTTTGAGCATCCAGGCTTTGGAGTAGTAACCAAGAATTCCAGTTTTGAATCTTGGTAAATTTAGGAGATACATTAACCCCTTCTGTGCCAGCGACGTGTCTTTAATTATATTCTAGTTATATGTGTGGACGATTTTGGTCAGTTTTAGAAGGATATATGGCAGTGAAAAAGGTTAAGTGAGATAGTCCGAAGCCTGGTAATTGCTGGGAGACCTTTTTATACTGAATAGAATCGTCTAATAGTCGCCAGAATACAGTTAAATCGTCTAATAGTCGCCAGAATACAGTTAAATCGTCTAATAGTCGCCAGAATACAGTTAAATCATCTAATAGTCGCCAGAATACAGTTAAATCGTCTAATAGTCGCCAGAATACAGTTAAATCGTCTAATAGTCGCCAGAATACAGTTAAATCGTCTAATAGTCGCCAGAATACAGTTAAACAGACGACACCGGTACTGGATGGGTTAATGAGATTATATTTGTGCTCCACTGCATAGCACTTGATATAATAACTTGTTGTCAGTCCATCGACATTCCAATAAGTCGTTAGCGCTGTTTTCAATACACTATACTCTATTCATTATAACTAGGCCAAAAACTTTACAATAAATCTCTATAACTCAAAAACGGCTAGAGCAATCAAGCTAATACTTCTACCATTTAGGACAAGTCAGACAGGAAGTAGATGAAGGAATTGACCGCCAATTTGCTCTAGCCCTTCAGGAGTTACAGCTATTATGGGTAACGTTTCCTGGCCTACTTATAATAAATAGACTACAGTACTGCGAGAATTATCCCCCTTAAACTCAAATTACACCGTGAGATTCAATTACCGAGCCTATATCCAGCTATTGCAACGCGTGTAATGCCGTACGCCATATGGGCCTCAATAGATAATACAGGCTACTGATGATCTTGTCCTAAGGTTGGATAATACATGGTACATAAGTAACGTTCTGGTAATCCTAAAAAGGCTTAATGATTGTGGAGAGAGTTGTAGGCTACCGCATGTTTTGTTTTTTCCGCAAAAGCAAAGTCATTGCTAGATTAATTTACAGTTATATGATCTGTACATCCTTCCACAAGATATACCGGTACATTAAATTCCCTCTCTTTTTTATTTTACTATAGTTACTTAGAGAATTATGAAATGATTCGCAGATACACTTAAAGATAATATGTTTACTATGTTACATTGATAGTCACATCAAACAGAAGATGCAGGTAAAATGCTACGGTATGTATCTGCCAAAACCAAGACATGTTCTCAACGTATTAAAAAACCCATGTTCAGTATAAAAAACAAAACAAAACAAAGACAATAACAATAATACTAATACTAATAACATCGAATCATGGCACAACAAAATATCTTCTTTTTAAACCAGTTCTGATAAATTGTCCTGTACTGCAACACTCCCAACCAACGATCTAGTTGTACTCACACACTTCATGATGGCGTTGATGCTGAAACAACACTCAATACTTCCCTGGCCAAGCGAGGCATATATATACTGTATATACCTACAGGAGGAGCGAAGGGAAAGATGCCCTTGGGTTCCCCGTCTGCTCTCCTTTCACTGGTGACGGTGCTTGGGGATGTCTAGGCACGTCACCGCCGATAACACGCGTCGCATCGTAATGACTCTCCTTGCTCCGAAAACTTCACACGGACGTTAATTGGGGCGCTAGAAAGGGATGTCACAACTTAGCTCATGTTGTGGCAAAATGAATGTACACTCTGGGATATAGATCGTGGACTAAAGTTTTCAAAGTTATTCTGAACTGAATCAAATCTTGTCATTAATGTTAAATATATACAGTATACAGCATTTCTTAAATTAATTTAATCAATTCGACGAGCCAGAAAGGGCCATAACATAGGTCATAGATTGTACAGCCAATTATAGTTCCTGCTATTACGGACCTAATTCTATATATCTTTCTTTTGGTGGGAATGGCCATAGTATTGGCATACACAAAGCTAGACCCTTTTATACTCGGAGACTTAGACTGGGAAGGCAGAAAGGGCTGTCTCAACTTAAGAAATAACTGAGGCAAAACATAGAGTTGCTCACGTGAAGTCATACCCACCCCGTGATTTTATGTATGGAAGTAAAAATACATTGACCGGTTTGAAAGAATAGTTTCTGATATAACCTTTAATTGAGCCTATGAACTAGCCACTGGATAACAAAGTTACACACCTAATTCAACCATACTATATATATAATGATACAGTGGGTGCTATACTCTATTCCAAGTAAGTATTCCAAAACTCTTGCACATTAACTTCTATCACTCACAAACGAATAAAGTAATCGTCCTAATATTTCTAACATTTGGGAAAAGTCAGCCAGGGAATAGGTGTGGACATTTATAGCCCATTTATAGCCCATTTGCTCTAGCTTTTCTTAGGTTCTAGAGATTAGGGATCACGAATTTTGGCCTACTAATTTGGAACAGGGTATAACTCACGTGGACAACTAAGCAACTGGTTATAGTTTCAGCTGTTACGGAACAGCATATATTTATCTTGCTTTAGTTGTGCATGAATATAGCAATGGCTAATACAAAATCACATTTCAGTCTGTCAAAGGATAAGGTAGACTGATATATTAAAGAGAAACACACAAAGAAAAACTAAATTCTTTCATAAGATAAGTTAGACTGAATATAACAATGACATGCTAAAAAAAAAAAAAAAATCAAATTATAATTTAGACTGAAAATAACAATGACTTGTAAAAAAATATATACGGTATATATATATATATATATATATATATATATATATATATATATATATATATATATCCTAACAGCTATAATTGCAGTCAGGTGTAGATTCGTTTAGCTTTGAACCTAAGTTAATTTGGAATATAAATAAATATAGCATTCCACACACAGCTTTGATATAGCATTCCACACACAGTTTTGATGCGAATAGATATTCTAAGGCTAGCGAGTGGAGAACACATCCACTAGTGCATCCTTGAGCTGGTTTCACAAGCACGGGATGACAGTTATGCAATGTGTGTAGTTGGATGCATTCATAAAGACATTGCTTTTTATCGGATTATCTATATTGTTTTATATTAATTAGTTATTATTTGATGTATTAATCCAGTAATGATATGTATGTGGTATTTGAAATTATACTAGTGTGTAAATCGAATTCTGTTAAAATTAACTTAGTGACTATAACTAAAATTTGAATAACATTAGCCAAAACAATCTATGAGCTAAAAATATATATATATATATATATATATATATATATTATATTTAAGATCAACAATTTACTTCACGTCGTTTATTCATAAGGTCTCATACACTTTCTACACTTAGTTATAATTCGAACCAGCGGATTAATAGTTACTAGCCCAGTATTTTATAACCATTTAGCCACGGTATCCTCAATTGGTAAAAGATACAATTGATACCAGTGTCACCAATACGGAGGAAGCTGGAAGGCCAATGTGTAATGTAAAGGTCTATTATCAGTCCCATTTAAGGGGGAGACGGTTTATTTTGTGGTACAATTGTTTATTTTGTAAGTTAGTTTCCTCGCTAGACCTTTATCAAGCATTAATAAACACCCCCAAGACCTCCTTTGACATTATATTTGTACATATTTCGGTAGAGAAGTGTCCAGGCCGAAGAAGGTCGGTTCCTACTAAAATTACAGGCTAGCTATTGTTTGCCTAATGGCACACCTAAATGGCACAACAAATCTCTATATTGACAAACAAATGGGGTGAAAGGTCATATAATCGACACACTAATGGGGCGAACGTCTTAAAATGTCAAAACTAATGGGGCTAAACGTGAGGCAGAAGGGGATATAGAAAAACGACAGAGCTGCCCTTAACTGTGATTAGAGTGCCTTTACTTAGAGTGTTCAGCATAAGGGGGTCCTGCGGGTTTCAGACTCTATTCGGCGTTAGGGGACTTACAATAGCTCCGTTACAC
>JBAKBP010028950.1:0-27839 GCA_037953745.1 Lithodes maja
CACACACACAGATACACCCACACACACACACACCCAGGCACCCCCACACACACAAACCCACACACCCAGACACACACACACACACACACACCCACACACCAGGGGGCCTCGGTTTCGTATATACATTTATAATAGGACGAGACGTACTTTTCACAAACTACCCTCCGCTTTGAAGCCACGGGAGAGAGAGAGAGAGAGAGAGAGAGAGAGAGAGAGAGAGAGAGAGAGAGAGAGAGAGAGAGAGAGAGAGAGAGAGAGAGAGAGAGAGAGAGAGAGAGAGAGAGAGAGAGAGAGAGAGAGAGAGAGAGTTATATGCTTTAGGTTAGTGGGCCAGTTATTTCAAACCCATATATCGTTTGAGTAATTAAAAAAAAAAAAAAAAAAAAAAAAAAAATCTTGTTTTATAGACACATAAATATAGAAAGGCAGGGGCATTTGTAACTTGATATAATACAAAATGCATTCCGTGGAGCCCCGGCTAGTTTTGTAATGTTTGCGCACCAGAACCCGGCCGGTTTTCAAAAAATGGTTTTATTCCAGAAACAATAGCAAATGGGTTAGGAATGAAGGAAAAACCACAAAAAAACGCTCAAAAAGCTTAAAAAATGGTCCTACAGAGCCCCCGAAAATGGATTTTACAAGAGTAAAAAATTGAAGGCAATTATCCCAAAAAAACAGGTTATTGCGCGCTCGTGCGCACGCACGTGGACTTTGAGAGTTTTTAACCATCGGCACGGTTGCGTGGGATATGTACACAGTTCCCATACAAATCTGAGCCCTCTTGAGTGGCTACACCTGAGGTTATGGTCGGCCCAATTAGGGTGACGCGTCAGGCGCGTCTCTGGGGCTGTGCGTTACATACATCGCCGACGCGTCAGACGCGTCGCTGGGGCTGTACGGGTTAAGGGAGCCCACCTCGTTTTTTTTTTTCTCTTTCTTACTCTCTCTCTCTCTCTCTGGGTTGTATCCATTCGATCCCATTCAGCCTACTGTTTTAAGACGTTTACCCCCATCCAGGTGTCAATATTTTCCTGGCGAGCGGTAGCGAGCCAGCATATATATATTTTTGTTTTGACAGCAAGCTAAATTTGTACATTTAGAAAAATGTAATTCGCTTGCTGAAACCAAATTCTCCATACTATGCTGGCTCGCTATCGCTCGCCAGGAAAAATCGACACCTGGAATGGGGAGTAAACGTCCTAAACAGTTGGCTGAATGGGGCTCGAATGGATACAAGCCAGAGAAAGAGAAAAAAAAAGCAGGTGACCCCCCTTAAAGGGAGAATATTTAACTAACGACAAATGTACAAAGATGGGAATTCATAAATGCTTCCATATATTCATTTAACTAATATGTTTTCGAAATGATTGGCTTGAAAATTAAATACACGACGATTGTACAGCTATTATGTGGTGCCCTCTAAGGCTCTACAATTATGTCTGATTAATTATCATATAATTAATTACATAACCGTCTCGGTGGTGTAAGGGGAGGTTTCTAGTGTATTGCTTAGACCTCCATCAAGCTTAAAATGACATCCCCTAGACCCCCTTTCAAGATAAATATGTACATTTTTCGGTAGAAAAATGTCCCGGCCGAAGGCCGATTCCTCTTAAGTTACAGGCTCGCTATCGCTCGCCAGGAAAAAATCGACACCTAAATGGCACGAAACGTCTTAAAATTGACAGAAATGGGGCGAAAGTTATTAAAATCGGGCAAACGTCTTAAAATCTCAATAGCAATGGGGCTAAACATGAGGGAGAAGGATGTTCGAAAAAATATCCCTCAAGTGGAAACCTCTCCTTAAGGTGTCTAAAAATGTGTGTGTGATAACCCGGGTTCGAATCCCGGTGGATCACATATATGCTTTCATTAATTTCATTGGAGGTGTTTGGTGTTGTGGTGAAATTAATAAAACAATAGATTAACCCTTTGAAGCTCAGACGCGTTTTAGCAGTTTATTTTGGCTATCATTAGACGATTTTATGCAGCTTAGGAAGTATCTGTGGGTATTAAAAGGGTAAACACTCTCTCAATCCACCCTTTGACTTCCATATACCGTTACTAATCTGAATAAAATCGTCTAATAGTAGCCAGGACACAGAACAGAAACTCGTATTGGAGCTTGAAAGGGTTAACACCTAGTTCTGACCAACACTAATACTCTTAACATTCAAATTTAAGAGACTTCCGATAAAATAGCAATATTAGTATTAGGTCAGTCAATCAGTGGCCAGGCCTTACTCTCACAAGGGGTAGGGAGGATCAGCAAGAGTCATGAGAAAGGAATAAGAGGTGACAGAAGAAGACATATAACAGTTCGCCCACAAACAGCCAGCATACAAGCATTCAGAAGCACCAATCACTCATCATCAGTCCCCGAAATCAATGGCTTCACCTCAGATGTTATACTTCCGGACAAGGTATCTTCACATCAACATCTGGGATAAAGACCTTCCAGGTTTGTCATTTAAAAGGGTTCAGAGACCTTCATGTACAGTCGCGCTAATAAGTGATGTCTCGGCACCAAGTATGTTTTGATCAATAATTGGCATCCGCAATATCTAAGCTTCATTTCTTCGTATCGAGTGAAATATACAAACATGTTCCTAAACTTACCCACCCTATTCAACATCTGACAGACATTAATACAGCACAGAGCCAGCCAAACGAAATGACAGGTGGGACATGACTTATTAGCGCGACCGTACACTCTCTAACAAACTTCCTCCATTCATTCCTGTCATTTGCTAATTCGTTTGGTTAAGGGGAGGTATTTAGTTTGTTCCCTACGTTTTCATCAAGCTTAAAATTACACCCCCTAGACCCCCTTTCAAGATAAATGTGTACATTTTTCGGTAGAAAAATGTCCCGGCCGGAGGCCGGTTTTTTTTTTTTTTTTAAACACAGATAAAACAAAAAGGTCCATGTGCCTAAAGGCATCCTCCATTCATAAAATGTTTGTAACAAACTTTTGTAGATTGTAAGTTTGTGGAAAGCAACTCGAGGGAAGTGAATTCCAAAGAGTAGTAGTTCTGGGGATAAATTAATTTTGATAAGCAGAAGTTCTGCATTGTGGAGGAGAAATAGTAAATTCATGGGCGCTCTCATCTGCCCTAGTTCTACGGGGAAAGATGTGGAGAGGCGGCACAATTGAAGCAAGTTCCTCGGAACAATTGCTGTGAAAATATCTGTAGAATAATGCAAGGGATGCAACGTTTCTTCGTATGGATAATGTAGGAAGGTCCTGTGTGATTGCAGGGTTATTGATTAATCTAATAGCTTTATTTTGAATTTTGTCCAACTGCCTCAATGCAACCACTCCACTTCCACTCCACAGAGGTGAACAGCAATCCATCTGAGAACGCACATGACTTTTATATATTACGGCCAACTGCTCGTCAGTGAAGAATTCTCGAACTCTGTACAGGAGTCCCAGTTTTTTAGAGGCATTCTTAGCAATGCCTCTAACATAATGTGTCCAGCTCAAGTTAGTAATTAATGTTACACCGAGAATGTCAATACTAGGGGAAGTGGGAATATTTACATCATTAAAAAAATATATGGGAGTCAGTGAGATTCTGTCGGTTAGAAAATTGAACGTACTTGGTTTTCTGTGCATTAAGGGGAGATCTCCACTTGAGGAATTTTTTTCTGGACCACTTTCTCCCTCATGTTTAGCCCCATTGCTTTTGATATTATAAAACGTTTGCCCCATTAGTTTAGCGATTTTAAGAACTTTCACCCCATATTAAGACCTTTCGTGCAATTCAGGTGTCCATTTTATCCTGACGAGCGATAGCGAGCCTGTAATTTAAGAGGAACCGGCCTTCGGCCGGGAAATTTTTCTACCGAAAAATGTACAAATTTATCTTGAAAGGGATAAGGGGGTGTAATTTTAAGCTTGATGGAGGTCTAGGAACACACTAAATACCTCCCCTTAAAGGAAACTAGATTCCTTTGTCCCCATTCATTAATTCTAGAAAGGTCCTGGTTCAGAGAAATTACAGTGTTTATTTTTTAATTTAAACCCTTAAACCATTCCCACGTTTTGACACACACACATTCTTACACCATAGCATACCATCTTCTTCTCGGCTGTCCACGCCTTCTTATTAGTATTATGACGTTTGAAGTAGTTTATGCCAGCTGATCAATGTCATATTATCACCAACCCAACCCACTCTGGGGAAATAGCAGTTGTATATCAATGTTGTGAATAATGGTTCCATGTCACTTCAACCAGTAGACCATTTCAACCAGTAGCTCTCAACCAGTGCCAAATTAACCCAGACCAACCAAACCAGTGCCAAAATATAGTACTAACCTAACCTAACCTAACCGTATTTTGGGTTCCATGTCAACTCAACCAGTAGACCATTTCAACCAGTAGCTCTCAACCAGTGCCAAATTAACCCAGACCAACCAAACCAGTGCCAAAATATAGTACTAACCTAACCTAACCTAACCTAACCGTATTTTGGGTTCCATGTCAACTCAACCAGTAGACCATTTCAACCAGTAGCTCTCAACCAGTGCCAAATTAACCCAGACCAACCAAACCAGTGCCAAAATATAGTACTAACCTAACCTAGCCGTATTTTGGGTTCCATGTCAACTCAACCAGTAGACCATTTCAACCAGTAGCTCTCAACCAGTGCCAAATTAACCCAGACCAACCAAACCAGTGCCAAAATATAGTACTAACCTAACCTAACCTAACCTAACCGTATTTTGGGTTTCATGTCAACTCAACCAGTAGACCATTTCAACCAGTGCCAAATTAACCCAGACCAACCAAACCAGTGCCAAAATATAGTACTAACCTAACCTAACCTAACCGTATTTTGGGTTCCATGTCACTTCAACCAATAGACCATTTCAACCAGTAGCTCTCAACCAGTGCCAAATTAACCCAGACCAACCAAACCAGTGCCAAAATATAGTACTAACCTAACCTAACCTAACCGTATTTTGGGTTCCATGTCACTTCAACCAATAGACCATTTCAACCAGTAGCTCTCAACCAGTGCCAAATTAACCCAGACCAACCAAACCAGTGCCAAAATATAGTACTAACCTAACCTAACCTAACCGTATTTTGGGTTCCATGTCACTTCAACCAGTAGACCATTTCAACCAGTAGCTCTCAACCAGTGCCAAATTAACCCAGACCAACCAAACCAGTGCCAAAATATAGTACTAACCTAACCTAACCTAGCCGTATTTTGGGTTCCATGTCACTTCAACCAGTAGACCATTTAAACCAGTAGCTCTCAACCAGTGCCAAATTAACCCAGACCAACCAAACCAGTGCCAAAATATAGTACTAACCTAACCTAACCTAACCGTATTTTGGGTTCCATGTCACTTCAACCAGTAGACCATTTCAACCAGTAGCTCTCAACCAGTGCCAAATTAACCCAGACCAACCAAACCAGTGCCAAAATATAGTACTAACCTAACCTAACCTAACCGTATTTTGGGTTCCATGTCACTTCAACCAGTAGACCATTTCAACCAGTAGCTCTCAACCAGTGCCAAATTAACCCAGACCAACCAAACCAGTGCCAAAATATAGTACTAACCTAACCTAACCTAACCGTATTTTGGGTTCCATGTCACTTCAACCAGTAGCTCTCAACCAGTGCCAAATTAACCCAGACCAACCAAACCAGTGCCAAAATATAGTACTAACCTAACCTAACCTAACCGTATTTTGGGTTCCATGTCACTTCAACCAGTAGACCATTTCAACCAGTAGCTCTCAACCAGTGCCAAATTAACCCAAACCAACCAAACCAGTGCCAAAATATAGTACTAACCTAACCTAACCTAACCGTATTGGTTGATGTGGTACTGGTTGAGAGCTACTGGTTGAGTTGACCGGTCACCGTGAATAATGATAGCACATAACTAATTCAACAGTGATGAATACTATATATGGAATACCCTAAAACCTAGATACTAGAATGGATTATTTTAGATAGCACTAAATTAAGGTAAGCCTAATCATGATGATCTAATCAAAAATATATAAATTAAAATACACAATTAAACGAATACTTACAGACCCCCCCAAGGTGCGCGTTTGCAGAGCATCAATAGCCTACCTGCAAAAGAGAGAGAGAGAGTGAAATACATTATTCACCATATACCTCGGTAATTATCTATGCAACATCAATATATTAACATCAAAAATAATATTTCAGGGAGGGATGGTTGGTTTTTACCCCCCCCCCCCCCCCCTCTCTCTCATGTTTAGCCCCATTAGTTTTGAGATTTTAAGATGTTCAGCCCATTAATTTGCCCATTTATTTGCAAACATTTACACCTTTCGTGCCATTTAGGTGTCGATTTTTTTTCCTGGCGAGCGTTAGCGAGCCTGTGATTTAGGAGTAACCGGCCTTCGGCCGGCACATTTTTCTACTAAACAATGTACAAATTTATCTAGAAGGGGGATCTACTCTTGGAGAATTTTCTTGAAGCTTGATGGAAATTACATAGATCACCAATAAATAAACCGTCCCCCCTTAACTGTGTCCAACATATGACGCGATTTTGAGCCTATTAGGGATACTTTAAAGCCTTTGTTACCATCAGGGGTATTTAGAAACCTTTAGTTTAGTTACTTCAACCTCTGCAGTTGTCTTTGAGTTAGCTGTGTTGAGCCTATTGGGGATACTTTAAAGCCTTTGTTACCATCAGGGGTATTTAGAAACCTTTAGTTTAGTTACTTCAACCTCTGCAGTTGTCTTTGAGTTAGCTGTGTTGAGCCTATTGGGGATACTTTAAAGCCTTTGTTACCATCAGGGGTATTTAGAAACTTTAGTTTAGTTACTTCAACCTCTGCAGTTGTCTTTGAGTTAGCTGTGTTGAGCCTATTGGGGATACTTTAAAGCCTTTGTTACCATCAGGGGTATTTAGAAACCTTTAGTTTAGTTACTTCAACCTCTGCAGTTGTCTTTGAGTTAGCTGTGGGCAGAAAACTAATTTTGGAGAGGTAATTATAAGAGTGAGAGAACTCTATTTCTTATTGCTAATCTGGCAACCACTGCGTCATATGTGCGTGAAGGGGTTAACTGTGTCTGTATGATAACTGAAATATATATATATATATATATACAGACAAACAATTATCTAATAACACTACATAAACAATATCGCATTGCTATAAAAGTTAATAAATAAATGTGTTAATAAAGTCTGTGAAAGCACTCTAAGATAAAATAATAATAATACAAATAATAATAATAATATTAATAATAAAAATAATAATAATAAAAATAATAATAATAATAAAAATAATAATAATAATAATACAAATAATCTATCTATCTATCTATTGCCCGACGCCGTGATCCCCGAATAATAATAATAATAATAATATTAATAATAAAAATAATAATAATAATAATAAAAATAATAATAATAATAATAATAATGATAATAATAATAATAAAAATAATAATAATAATAATAATAATAATGATAATAATAAGTCTAACATAAGCAAAACATTAACCCCTTCTGTACCGGCGACGTATTAACTTTATTCTAGCTATATTTAGACGATTGTGTGCAGATTAAGAAGGATCTGTGGTAGTAAAAATGGTTAAGCGAGATCGTTCGAAGCCTGTAAAATGCTGCAGGTATATTTTAAAGTGAATAAAATTGTGTAATATTAGCCAACAAGACGTCGCTGGTACATGATAAAAATAATAATAATGTTGATGATTACGAAAGACTCTGACTGTGTGTGTGTGTGTGTGTGTGTGTTGTGACGCATGTCGAGTATGAGCATGCTGTACAGAACGCCCAGTCAGGCCCCACTCTCGCTAGGATCGTCAGGGCAGGAACTTTGGCTGTAGTCTGTGTAGAGTTTCCTAACTTAGTTTATGTGAGCCGTTGTACTATAAGTATTATAAATATGTATTTTGTTTTCATCTGAGTCAACGAGTTCTATTTTATATCATTAGTTATAAGTATTGTGTGTGGGACTTATATGTAATGATGAGAGGAGAGAGAGAGAGATATTACGTAACGGGGACCAGTGAGTGCGCCACGCGGGCAGATAGGCCTAATTCCCTCCTCCCTCCTCCCTTCCTCCCTTTCAGCGCGTGGGAAGTTCTTTGTCGATCCCAGATTGAGAGAGAATATGACGTCATGATTGCCAGTGGGCGGTCCTTAAGTAGTTTGAGATATGCCGCTAGAGGGCCGAGTATAAAAAGAGAGGTTCTTGCCACCATTCTTCAGAACTCATCAGGCAAAGCGACTTCTCATATCCCTTGCAACTATCCATATTCTTCCGACTGATGTGAACTTTCTCTACTCTCTGAACAGCCTATCTTCTTCTCTTCTCGTCCCTGTTTAACCTCCATGACCCCTTTGGTGCAGATTTAGTCAGCCAAAGTATTATCGCTTGAGTTCTCACGAGATAAGTGCCTGTTAGATAGCCTATTTTTGGAAGGGTTAACTAGAATAGGATTGATTGATGTTTGTTGCACTCGTATATGCATTTCCCTGTGTGCGATTATTCATGTTCCTGTTTTCTGCTGGTTTAGGCAATGCTAGACTGGGATAGGGTTTCTGAGTTGTGATTTCCTATGAGTACTAGGTTGCGGTTGAACCAGTACAATTGCAACGGAGACGTGGAACGCCTAGGTGGTCTTTCTGACTGTGTACCGTGGGAGTTTAGCACTGTGTTGCGAGTGAGGGCTTTTGCCTGTGCCACCCAACACTGTGCTATCTCATTTGCTTGACTTTGAGAGGATCGCCAGGAGAGAACCAGATACTAGTGATCTGGATCTCTCAAGAGAGCATCCCGTCAATTACCGTAATTTGGCCGCACAGTCTTAAGGACCTCGCTAGGCTACGAGCCGCTTGCTCAGCCATTGTCTCTTAACCTTAGATATCCCAGCTAGACTTTGCTCGACCAGCAGATACAGCATAGTATTGAAGCTTCTCCTTATGTATATTATTGTTTAAGCACTATTGATTTCATGTGTGGCACGCTTAGCTACTTCAGAGATTAGTGGCCCACGAGCACAATCTTAGTAGGCTATTGCCAGTGCATTGTCGGAGTACTTCTTCTTAATGTTTGCCATATCCTATTGCTTATTCTTATAATTCTTCTTATGTCAATTTAAAGCCTTTAATTACCAGTGAGTTATTCATTAAATTGCTGTTCAAAATCCGATACTTACTTCTTACGAGTATTCGAGAAGCATCTAACTTATCAGAAGATTCCTTGCTTGATGCTCGAGGACTATTGTTTAACGTAACGTAATAGTGCCGATCCGAAGTAGAGGGTGGAGGACTTCTTAAGTTCTTAGTTCAAGGGTGGATTACTTCGGCTTCGGCCAACACTATTCTTTAGTGTTGTAGTACTTTCTTCTTTGTTTGATTGTTGACCAGACTAGATAACTCCCGTCTAGTTATTAGTCTGTTGTGTGAAACGCTAGTACCGAGTTCTTGTATACCCCGTTATAGCAGATAGAACTCTGGAGGGTAGTGGCGTTTTTTGTTCGGCTGGCAGTACTCTGGGGTTGGGATCGTGTGTTTCCGTTGTGGCAGCGAGCCATACTCGAGTCCTGTGTAAGAGCCCTAGTGTACCCGAGTGCCCGGTCGTAACAAATGGCGACCTTGCTTAGGATTTTGTGAACAGTATAATTTTTTGCAGAGTTGTACAACATTTGTTTGTTCGTACTTTAGCGTACATATTGAAGAATATTTTTTTTTGTAAGGCAATTAGGAGAGCATTTAAGAGACTCCAGTTAATTTAGTAATTAGTGCTTGCATAAGGGAGTTTAACACTTTTGTCTCGAGAATTTTTTGGTGAACTTCAGTATGTCGTGCCCTAGTACTGACGAGGAGCGAGAGATGCTATTTGAGGAGGTGCCGTTAGTAACTAGTGAGGAGGATGCTAGACTTTTTGTGAGTAAGCAGTACCATGTGACGGAGGAGAGGCTGACTGGGGTGAATGTTTATGGCTTGCACCTGATAGCCAAGGTTTTGGGTCTATCCAATGTAGGAGGGATGTCCAAGGGGGAGCTAATTTCCTGGGTGTTGCGTGGGCGACATGGGGTTTCGGGGGAGAGGGCGTTTGGGGGGGTTCCTCCCCAGATCCCCTCTCACTCGACTCCCACAGTGCCGTCCACTCAGTTGCCGGAGGTTAGCACTCTCCCACAGAGGGATGAGCATTGGAAGATTGGAGTGCCCTCGGGCGGTGCGTATGGTGGTTCCCCAGTTCTTGCCCCCCCTCCTTCAGTAGTGGCAGCTCCCTCTTCCGGCCTGTCTCCTGAGATGATATTTAAACTCGAGCTTGCTAAAATGGAGAATGAGGCTAGGAAGCAGGAGATGGAGAATGAGTCTAGGAGGCATGAGACTGAGGTTAGGAAGCAGGAGAATGAGACTAGGAGGCATGAGATTGAGGTTAGGAGGCACGAGGCTGAGCTTAGGTACGACTCAGAGAAATATTGTGCTCAAATAGATTTAGATAAGACTCGTGCAGAGTCGACAGGGATTCGGATGGGCCGTGAGGGCCAAGTAAGAGAACAGTCCTTGTCCCACTTAGTCAAGTTGGTGCCGGCATTTAGTGAAACTGAAGTCACAGAATTTTTTAATCGTTTTGAGAAGAAGTGTAGGGAGCATAATTGGCCTGAAGAGAAGTGGGCAGCTCTGGTCTCCTCAAGACTTACGGGTAAGGGTCTGAAGGCTTATGATGCACTGCCTTTAGAGTCTTGCATTGACTACCCAGAATTGAAGAGAGCTGTCCTACGGGCATACGAGTTGCAACCAGAAACATATCGATTGAAGTTTCGGGGTGTTACAAAGACTAGGGAGGCGACCTTTCTTGAGCATGCCCGGGACTTAAAAGATGCACTTACAAACTGGACACGTTCTGAGAAAGCTGAGACGGCCGAACAGTTGACGGAGCTGTTTCTGCTCGAGCAGTTTTATAAGTGTACAGGTGCAGAAATGACTTTAACTATTAAAGAAAAGAATCCAAAAACTCTACAGGAGGCAGCTGAGATGGCTGACCTCCGGCTATCATTAATTCGTGGGTGCGGGTCTGCCCAGCGTAGTGAGGCAGGTAACAAGGGGCGTGACGCCCCACCCCCCCGAGTTAGTAATATATCTTATGCAAACAAGTACAAGAGTTATGATACCAAGACTGACCACAAGACTAGCACCGTCCCATTTAAGAAGGGGCCGGGCCCTTCCCAGTACCAAGGGAAGCCCAAAGGGGAGTTAGAGTGTTATCAATGTCATAAAAAGGGGCACTTTGCAAGAGTCTGTCCTAGCAAACCACCTACAGCAGCTGTGTCTTTGGCCTGCAACATTGGTGTGTCTCTGAAGCCTTCTGAGTTTGCCCGGGGCAGTTCGTCAGAGGCTGAGGCACAGCCAATGCAGAAGCACCTGGGAGGCTCGAACCCTGCTCAGGATGTTTTTTGCGACCATAGAGGACGGGGTTGCGTGATGTGGGCGGGGCGCAAGCATGGAGTAGAGGTCTTGCGTGATACAGGTGCTTCCCAGACTTTGATGAAAAACTTGACTGGCTACCCTATAAATGCGGCTCGGGTGGTGGTGGTGCAGGGTATTAATGCAACTCGGTCATACCCGCTGGTGCGGTTGGAGTTGGAGGTGGATGGTGTGGCACGTGAATTGGATGTTGGGATTGTGGAGAAACTGCCAGTGGAGGGCGTCGACCTTCTTCTCGGCAACGACTTTGTAATGCCCGCTTCTGAGGTTCTACCCTTAGTCGTTGCCGAGAGGCCGGCCGACGTGAGTAGGGAAGAGCGAGAGTGGGTCGAGCGGTGCCAGGCACAACCCATGGCGTGTGCTGTCACCCGAGCTCGGGCAGCTAAAGTGTCACAGCCTAATCCTCCGTCTTCAGACCAGCAGAGGAACGATCAACAGGAGGAGGCTAAAGCTGGAGTTGGTTTTAAGAGTTTTGACTCGGCGGCTCTCCTGGGTGATTCAGTATTAGCACCATTACTTAGTTCTGGAGTAGCCCCTGGGCCTGTCATCGAGAGTGACGAGGCTGGGCATGACGAGTCTCCACGACAGCAACGTTATGAACATCGAGAGAGACAGAGGGAGCAGCTCAGTATCGGGGAGGGTCATGCATTGCTCCGGGAGCAGTTAGATCGCTTGGCACCCTCAGATATACGTCGGTTGCAGCTGGAGGACCCTGAGCTCCAAACGTGTGCTAATGGAGCTGTGGAGCTCGACGAGGACGGTGATGCACAGCCGGGAGATTTTTTTTATTTAGATGGCATCCTGTATCGGCGTTTTCAAGACCCTAACCGTAGCTGGAAGATGGGGTCCGGGGTAGTGGACCAGTTGATGGTGCCGCGGGAGTGCAGGGATAGCCTACTGAGTTTGGCGCATGACACACCGCTGGCAGGACATTTGGGGGTAAGAAAAACGGTGGCGGCTTTGGGGAAGTTGTTTTGGTGGCCGGGGATGAAGTCTCATGTGCAGTCCTGGATAAACTCATGTGATATTTGTCAACGGGTCGGGAAACCAAACCAAGTTATTCCTAAAGCTCCGTTGCACCCTATTCCTGTAATTGGGCCACCTTTTAGTAAGATTGTTGTTGACATGGTTGGTCCCCTCCCTCCCACAAAGGCTGGTAATAAATTTTTGTTAACCATCATGGATGTTGCCACTAGATACCCCGATGCATACCCCATGAAAAACGGCATGGCTAAGACGGTAGTCAGTAACTTGTTGTGGTACTTTTCAAGGTACGGGTACCCGGAGGAGATTCAGTCTGATCAGGGGTCCAATTTCACCTCCAATCTCTTTAAGCAAACAATGCAACAGCATGGAATACGGGCGGTGGTATCGTCAGCGTATCACCCTGAGAGCCAAGGGGTGCTTGAGCGGTGGCATGCCACCCTTAAAAGCATGCTCAGGTGTTATTGTGCTGATAACGGAAGAGATTGGGATCTTGGATTGCCGTATGTACTGTTTGCTGCTCGGGAAGTGCCTGGTGAGAGCCTGGGATTTAGTCCAAACGAGCTGATTTTTGGACACCGAGTCAGGGGCCCCCTTAATATGCTGCGGGAAATTTGGGAAGGAACTGTGCCGCCTTGTTCCTTGTTGAAGTATGTGTTTGAAAGCCGTGAGCGCATGCTTAAGAGTCTGGAGATGGCAGGTCGGAATTTAACAGGGTCACAAGCTTTAATGAAGGACAGGTATGATCGCAAAGTGAAGCTCCGGGAGTTCATTGTGGGACAGGAGGTGTTGATTTTGTTGCCTTTGGTGGGTAACCCCTTGTCGGCGAAGTATACTGGACCCTATAAAATTGTGGAGAAAATTTCGGACCTAGATTACCTTGTTGCCACTCCAGACAGGAGGAAGAAGAATCAGTTATGTCACGTGAACCTGATAAAAGAGTATGTGAGGCGCCCCTCTGAGCCTCTCACTGTCCCTGTGTTGGCTTGTTGCGGCCGTGGTGGAGAAGGAGAGGGGGACAGTCAAGCTTCAGAGGAGGATAGCTGGGATCACCATGTTTCAGCGGATCAGTGGGCGGGGAACTCGAGCCTAAGGGCTGACGAGGCTATAGCCCATTTGCCTGAGCCGCAATTTGAAGCTATCCGTCAGTTGCTCGGTTTATACCCCACTGTATTCGCTGAACATCCAGGCCTCACTACTCAGGCTATGCATGATGTTGACGTGGGGCACCATCTACCCTTTAAGTCAATCCCATACCGTGTGCCCCCCATAAAACTACCCGCTCTGAGGGATGAGTTGGAGTATATGCTCGGTAGAGGGTTGATAGAGAAAGGTACCGTTAAATGGACTTCCCCCGTAACACTGCAGCCTAAACCAGATGGCAAGGTACGCTTCTGTATTGATTTCCGTAGGCTAAACGGTTTGACTCCAACTAACCCATATCCTCTTCCTCGGGTTGATGATAGTGTTGATAAAATTGGTAATGCTCGGTTTTTGTCTAAAGTTGATTTAGTAAAAGGTTACTGGCAAGTACCTTTGTCCGAGCGCGCTAAAGAGGTATGTGGTTTTGTGGTGGACGGGAGTACTTACCGGTGTAATGTTATGCCCTACGGACTTAAGAATGCACCAGCAACGTTTCAGAACCTGATGAATGAAATTGTCAAGGGCATTCCAAATTGCACCGTATACTTGGACGATGTAATCATTTATGATGACGACTTTGAGAGCCATTGTGAGCACCTGGAGACCTTGTTCCGGAAACTTAGTGAAGCAAGTCTGGTAGTAAATTTGGCAAAGTGTGACTTCGTAAAAGCCACTGTGCAGTACCTTGGGTTTGTAGTGGGAAGGGGACAGGTGTGCCCTCCTCAGAACAAGGTACAGGCTATCAATAAATTTCCGCACCCAACCACCAAGAAGCAGATCATGAGATTCTTGGGTATGATAGGCTACTACAGACGCTTTATAAAAGGTTACTCTACGGTGTTGGCACCTCTCACAGATTTGTTATCTAAAGACAAAAAGTTTTTGTGGGCGCCTGAGTGTGAAAAGGCTTTTAATTTAGTAAAGCATTTGCTGTGTACTCACCCGATACTCAGGGCCCCAGACTTTAACAGGCCTTTTCAGCTGGCAACAGATGCTAGGGGTGTAGGGGCTGGTGCCGTCTTGCTACAGACAGACAATGAAGGTGTGGAACACCCAGTAAGTTTCTTTTCTAAGAAGTTCAATGCTGCACAAAAGAACTATTCTACAATAGAAAAGGAATTACTGGCGATTGTGCTGTCACTCAGGCACTTCGAGGTGTATGTTCCAGCCTATGGCCCAGTCGTGGTTATCTACACTGATCATCACCCTTTGAGATTCCTAAATCAATTTCACAATCGCAATATGAAACTGACCCGGTGGTCATTGATGTTGCAGGAGTATAACCTGGACATCCGGCATATTGCGGGATGTGACAATGTGATTGCGGATTGTTTATCGAGGGTAGATGATCAGTCGTAGGCTATCACAGGTGTATGATCCCGAAGAGATTGACACACGGGTAGCCTCCTGCTTTGGTTTGAGTAGTATTTTGCGCTTGGTGCTTGTTGGCTCGCGGTTGTAGCCCAGCGTATTGGGTCGTAAAGCAGGATTGTTGAGCGTTTGGTATAGAAGAAAATAGGCTGCCCTTATAGTGCAGCCGGAAAAAAACATATTAAAATATAAAAATCATATAAAAACTCTTTCTTTTTGATATAGATAATTGTATAAGTTTGTCATAGCCTATAGTGTTTGAGTAGTCCACGAACTATCAAACGGCTGAGCTGCTGTAAGCTCGCTCTGGGAGCATGATATTATGTCTTTTACTATTGTTGGGAGGAGTTATGAAATGTGAATTTTTTTTTTATATATAAGATGTGTTTTAGTGATAAACTCAGCGTTGTTTTAGTGCCATGCGGTCGCTGGGTGTGAGGGGTTTGATGGGGTTCTGTATATCAGATTTTAGCTCAGGGTTGAGCAAGTAAAATCTTGGGGGAGGTGTGACGCATGTCGAGTATGAGCATGCTGTACAGAACGCCCAGTCAGGCCCCACTCTCGCTAGGATCGTCAGGGCAGGAACTTTGGCTGTAGTCTGTGTAGAGTTTCCTAACTTAGTTTATGTGAGCCGTTGTACTATAAGTATTATAAATATGTATTTTGTTTTCATCTGAGTCAACGAGTTCTATTTTATATCATTAGTTATAAGTATTGTGTGTGGGACTTATATGTAATGATGAGAGGAGAGAGAGAGAGATATTACGTAACGGGGACCAGTGAGTGCGCCACGCGGGCAGATAGGCCTAATTCCCTCCTCCCTCCTCCCTTCCTCCCTTTCAGCGCGTGGGAAGTTCTTTGTCGATCCCAGATTGAGAGAGAATATGACGTCATGATTGCCAGTGGGCGGTCCTTAAGTAGTTTGAGATATGCCGCTAGAGGGCCGAGTATAAAAAGAGAGGTTCTTGCCACCATTCTTCAGAACTCATCAGGCAAAGCGACTTCTCATATCCCTTGCAACTATCCATATTCTTCCGACTGATGTGAACTTTCTCTACTCTCTGAACAGCCTATCTTCTTCTCTTCTCGTCCCTGTTTAACCTCCATGACCCCTTTGGTGCAGATTTAGTCAGCCAAAGTATTATCGCTTGAGTTCTCACGAGATAAGTGCCTGTTAGATAGCCTATTTTTGGAAGGGTTAACTAGAATAGGATTGATTGATGTTTGTTGCACTCGTATATGCATTTCCCTGTGTGCGATTATTCATGTTCCTGTTTTCTGCTGGTTTAGGCAATGCTAGACTGGGATAGGGTTTCTGAGTTGTGATTTCCTATGAGTACTAGGTTGCGGTTGAACCAGTACAATTGCAACGGAGACGTGGAACGCCTAGGTGGTCTTTCTGACTGTGTACCGTGGGAGTTTAGCACTGTGTTGCGAGTGAGGGCTTTTGCCTGTGCCACCCAACACTGTGCTATCTCATTTGCTTGACTTTGAGAGGATCGCCAGGAGAGAACCAGATACTAGTGATCTGGATCTCTCAAGAGAGCATCCCGTCAATTACCGTAATTTGGCCGCACAGTCTTAAGGACCTCGCTAGGCTACGAGCCGCTTGCTCAGCCATTGTCTCTTAACCTTAGATATCCCAGCTAGACTTTGCTCGACCAGCAGATACAGCATAGTATTGAAGCTTCTCCTTATGTATATTATTGTTTAAGCACTATTGATTTCATGTGTGGCACGCTTAGCTACTTCAGAGATTAGTGGCCCACGAGCACAATCTTAGTAGGCTATTGCCAGTGCATTGTCGGAGTACTTCTTCTTAATGTTTGCCATATCCTATTGCTTATTCTTATAATTCTTCTTATGTCAATTTAAAGCCTTTAATTACCAGTGAGTTATTCATTAAATTGCTGTTCAAAATCCGATACTTACTTCTTACGAGTATTCGAGAAGCATCTAACTTATCAGAAGATTCCTTGCTTGATGCTCGAGGACTATTGTTTAACGTAACGTAATAGTGCCGATCCGAAGTAGAGGGTGGAGGACTTCTTAAGTTCTTAGTTCAAGGGTGGATTACTTCGGCTTCGGCCAACACTATTCTTTAGTGTTGTAGTACTTTCTTCTTTGTTTGATTGTTGACCAGACTAGATAACTCCCGTCTAGTTATTAGTCTGTTGTGTGAAACGCTAGTACCGAGTTCTTGTATACCCCGTTATAGCAGATAGAACTCTGGAGGGTAGTGGCGTTTTTTGTTCGGCTGGCAGTACTCTGGGGTTGGGATCGTGTGTTTCCGTTGTGGCAGCGAGCCATACTCGAGTCCTGTGTAAGAGCCCTAGTGTACCCGAGTGCCCGGTCGTAACAGTGTGTGTGTGTGTGTGTGTGTGTGTGTGTGTGTGTGTGTGTGTGTGTGCGCATGTGTATGTGTGTGTGTGTGTGTGTGCGTGTGTAAGTGTGTATATGGTGTTCGTGTGTGAGTGTAAGAGTGTGTGCATGTGTGTGTATGTGTGTGTGTGTGTGTGTGTGTGTGTGTGTGTGTGTGTGTGTGTGTGTGTGTGTGTGTGTGTGAGTGTAAGAGTGTGCTTGTGTGTGTGTGTGTGTGTGTGTGTGTATTTACCTATTTGTAGTATACAGGAGTTGAGCTTTTTAGGCTCGTATTGTCCCGCTTCCTGAGTTACAATTATCTAACTTTGCCTTAAAAATATGAATGTTTTTGGCACACACCACTTCCTCTTCCAACTGATTCCATTTACTTATACTTCTGTAAGGGAAACTATACTTTCTCACATCTCCTTTACATCTTCCTTTCATTAGTTTATATCTATGCCCCCTAGTTCTACCATTATCTTTCACAATATAACCCTTCTTGTCCATCTTTTCGAGTCCTCTCACACATTTGTACATCATAATCATATCGCCTCTCTCCCTCCTATCCATTAGAGATGGCAAATCTAATTTCTTTAATCTCTCCTCATATGGTAATTCTCTCAGTTCTGGTATCATCCTAGTTGCAGCTCTCTGAACCTTCTCCAGCTTCTTTATATGCTTTTTTAGATGTGGTGCCCACACCACTGCCGCATACTCCAGTCTTGGTCTCACCAATGTTTTTATTATTTTCTCCAGCATCTCCTCGTTTATATAGTTAAAGGCTATTTTTTATTCTGTTTAGCAGTCCATATGTTTCTCCCACTATCTTATTAATATGATTCTCATGTGAAAGATCACCCCTAACAGTTATCCCTAAGTCCTTTTCTTTCTCTGATGGATTAATAGTGTTTTCTCCTAACTTATATTCCATATGAGGCCTTCTTTTCCTTACTCCCATTTCCACTACATGACATTTATTTGTGTTGAATTCCATTTTCCACTTCTTGCTCCATTGATCTATCCTATCCAAATCCCTCTGTAATTCCCTACCACTGTTTTCATCTTCTATACGCTTCATGATCTTGGCATCATCTGCAAACATATTCATATATGCATGTGTGTGTGTGTGTGTGCATTTGTATATGTACAATGTGTTTGTGTGTGTGTGCATGTGTGTAAGTATCAGAGGGTGTTAATATCGTTCAGTATAGGGTATATATATATTAACAAAGTCCTCCCCTACAATCACCACCCTTCCCTTGTTCCAAAACACACACAACTAATCCTTTCCCCCTCGACACGGAACTCACTCACTCACTCTCTAACACACACACACACACACACACACACACTTTCTTTCTCTCTTTTCTTTCTTTTTGTTCTCTTGTTTTTCCACTCGCTCTCGCTCTCTCTCTCTCACGCACACACACTTTCTTTCTCTTTTCTTTCTTTCCTCTCTCTCTCTCTCTCTCAACCCTATTTGGTCCGAGGGAGGTCTTATTTGGACCTCCCCCTGTTTCGTTCCATTACGTTTGTACTATACACATTTCAAGACGTTTCGCCCCCTTTAGTTTGGCGATAATAAGACGTTTCACCCTCTCCAGGTGTCAATTTTATTTGTGGGCGAGCGATAGCAAGCCTCTAACTTCGGACAGGACGTTTTTCCGTCGACAAAGTGTGTGTGTGTGTGTGTGTACTTACTCTAGTTGTACTTACTCTAGTTGTATTGCGGGAGTGAGCATGCTCGTTATTTCCCGCCTCCTATATGTGTAGGTGTTATATGTATCGTTGGAATGGCTGTGGATGTGTGTGTAGTCTGTATTTTTAGCCAATTGGCGACATCGGAAACGAAGGCTTAGGGTGGATCTGTATGGTACCATTCTCACTATAGACGGTACCGTCTCGCCCGAAGGCTTAGGTAGCCATCAGCTTAGGTGAACCATATGATACCCATCTCGCCTTGTACCATTTTTGCCAACCCCAGATGGGACGTCACAACGTCGTCCACTTATTCCAGGTACCTATTTACAGCTAGGTGAACCGAGGCTAACACATGAAAGGAGACAAGCCCAATTTGTCTCCGCCCGGCCGGGGGATTGAACCCCCGACCCCTCGTGTGTGAGACGAGAGCGCTACCTACTAGGCTACGGGCTGTGTGTGTGTGTGTGTGTGTGTGTGTGTGTGTGTGTGTGTGTGTGTAGTTTCCGGGACCCTTCAAGTTCGGACCGAGTTCCCAAAAAATGTAGGACTTGTGAAAATCGGATCATTAAGCCTCTTACGTCTGGGAACTGAGAGAGAGAGAGAGAGAGAGAGAGAGAGAGAGAGAGAGAGAGAGAGAGAGAGAGAGAGAGAGAGAGAAAGAGAGAGAGAGAGAGAGAGAGAGAGAGAGAGCGCGAGCGAGAGAGAGCGCGAGCGAGAGAGAGCGCGAGCGAGAGAGAGAGAAAGAGAGAGAGTACAAAGCTGGAAAAGAGAAAAAATATTGCTTCTCATTAAAACAAGAACAAAGTGGATTTTATTCTCATAACTGCGGTATTTTTACGTTAAGAGAGATGTCCTTTTGACGGAATGAAAAAAAAAATCATAATGTAAAAACGAAAGGCAAAGGAGAGAGCTAATTAAAGGGACAGTGGCTGTTTGTTTGGTCTATTAATTAATTTATTCATATATATATATTTTTAGTTTCCTCCCTAGACCTCCATCAAGCTTAGAAAAACACCTCCTTCAAGATAGACTTGTAAATCTTTCGGTAGAAAAATTTCCCGGCCAAAGGCCGTTTCCGCCTAAAATTACAGGCTCGCTATCGCTCGCCAGAAAGAAATCGACACCTAAATAACACGAAGGGTCCTAATATTGACAAAGAAATGGGGTGAAAGGTCATAAAATCCCAAAACTAATGGAACCAACGTCTTAAAATCTCAAAACTAGTGAGGCGCTAAAACATTAGGGAGAAGGGGGTCCAGAAAAACGGTCTGCCTCCCCTTACGAGATCATTTTGGATTTTTTAAAGAGAACAGATGAAAAAAAAAAAAAAAAAAAAAAAAAGAAAAAATGTAATAAGGAAATTGAAACCTCTGAATATGGTAGGGTGGTGTCACACAAGCGATATTTCCGTCATTATTTTACGGGCAATTTTTGAAAGAATTTATAAATTTATCTTGAGAGGGGGTCTATAGTCAATTCGCTGTAAGTAGGCGAGCAATCATGAACTCTATCCTCTGTAACTCAAAAAGGGCTAGAGCAAATTGGCTGTAAATTTCCACATTGATTCCTTGACTGACTCTTCCCAAATGGTAGACATATTAGCTCGATTACTCTAGTCGTTTTTTAGTTATACAGAGGTTAGAGGGTCATGATTTCTCGCCTACTTAGAGCGAATAGACTAAAGGGCGGGCCGGCGGGGGTGTTTTTCTAAGCTTGATAAAGAGGTCTAGCGAGGAAACTAAACAAATAATGAGATGAATATATAAGCCAAAAACCCAGCACTACCCCCTTAACCCCTTCAGCACGGTGACGCCTTTATAATTTGTTTTATTGTGGCTAAAATTAGACGAGTTAATGCAGCTTAAAAAGTACCTGTGCTATTCGGGAGGACCATATGTTTTTTTTAATTTATTCGTGTGCATTGGGGTGTGTAATGGAGGATTAATGTTAAGAACGGAGTGTTCCTTAAGGGGGGATGGTTCACTTTTTGGGCGATGTTTGCATGTATTCGTTATTTTTCCAGTTTCCTCCCTAGACCTCCATCAAAAAAAAAAAAAAAAAAAAAAAAAAAAAAAAAATCCATTAGATCCCCCTTCTAGATAATTTGTACATTTTTCAGTAGAAAAATTTCCCGGCCGAAAGCCGGTTCTTCCAACATTACAGGCTCACAATCGTTCGCCAGGGAAAAAATCGACATCTAAATAGCACGAAAGGTCTAAATATTGACGAAGAAATGGGGCAAAAGGTCTTAAAATCGACTAACTAATGTGGCGAACATTTTAACATCTGAAAACTAATGGGGCTAAACACGAGGGAAAAAGTGGTCCACAAAACCGGTCCATCCCCCCTAAACCCCTTCTGTACCGGCGACGTCTTTTATCATTTGTTTCTAGCTGTGTTTAGGCGATTTTGGGCAGTTTAAGAAGGATCTATGGCATCTAAAGATTTAAGTAAGATAGTTCCAAGCCTGTTAATCGTTGGAGGCCCATTTTAAACTGAATAAAATCGTCTAACACTAGCCAGAGTATAATAAAAAGTACACCACCGGTACAGAAGGGGTTAATTGTTCAGAGGGTATATTGGGGTTGTATTTACCCATCTGAGTGCTAGCGGTACGGTCGCGCTAATAAGTCATGTCTCAGCTGTCATTACGTTTGGCTCGCTCTGTGCTGTCTGTCAGATGTTGAATAGGGTGGGTAAGTGTATAGGAACATGTTTGTATGTCTCACTCAAATAAAATAAATCCTGTGTAAATATTGCTGATACCAATTATGGATCAAAATATACTTGGTGCCGAGACATGACTTATTAGCGCATATTGTACATTATTAGCTGAAGTAAATGATATGATGGTAACTATACTGTAGGTAGCGCCAACCAACTTGACAATAATCTTGATGCCTGTCCTCTCTCTAACTCAAAAGGGCCTAGAGCAAACTGGCTGGCAATATCCACACCGATTTCCTGGTAGACTCTTCCCAAATGATAGAAACGTCAGCCCGATTGCTTTCATTCATTTCGAGTTATAAGAAGTTAAAGGGGTCAAGATTAATGTCAAGTCACCCCAAGACCCCCCCCAAAAAAAACAAAAAAAAAAAACACAAAAAAAACCAAAAAACAACATTGCCACCATCAATTTTGGGTTCGTTCGTCACCCACCACTACCAACCAAAAGTGACAAGACTGTATGAATTCTGTCTATACACTTCTGTCTCACTGTCTCACTCACTCACTCTCTCTCTCTCTCTCTCTCTCACCCACACCACACACACACACACACACACAACACACAAACACAGACATAAAACTCTAGGGCCCCTCCTCACCCGCCTTCATTTTCACACACACCGACCAACCTCCCCCCCCCCCCTGCACACACACACACACACACACACACACACACACACACACACACACACACACACACACACACACACACACACGAGACAAAAAACTCTCCTTCCCCTCCTCACCCGCCTTCATTTGCTCGCCGTAGTCCAGCGTAATCTCATTTGCCTAGCCCCAATCAGGTCGCGAGGCTGGTATAATCAGGTTACTGCTCACCGCGGGGATCAGAACGGCCGCCCTACAGAATTCCGGTAATCAGGGAACGTAGGAGTAAGGGAGAGGGAGAGAGTGAGAGTGAGAGTGAGAGAGAGTGAGAGTGAGAGAGAGTGAGAGTGAGAGAGAGAGAGAGAGAGAGAGAGAGTGAGAGTGAGAGAGAGAGAGAGAGAGAGAGAGAGAGAGAGCGAGAACGAGAGCGAGAGCGAGAGCGAGAGCGAGAGCGAGAGAGAGAGCGAGAGAGAGCGAGAGCGAGAGCGAGAGAGAGAGTGAGTGTGAGTGTATGTATGAGAGAGAGAGAGAGAGAGAGAGAGAGAGAGAGAGAGAGAGAGAGAGAGCGAGAGCGAGAGCGAGAGCGAGCGAGAGAGAGAGCGAGAGCGAGAGCGAGAGAGAGAGCGAGAGCGAGAGAGAGAGCGAGAGAGAGAGCGAGAGAGAGAGCGAGAGAGAGAGTGAGTGTGAGTGTATGTATGAGAGAGAGAGAGAGAGAGAGAGAGAGAGAGAGAGAGAGAGAGAGAGAGAGAGTACACAGAAAAACAAGCAACAACAGGTCATGCGAGCCCTCGAGGTTACTTGCCCTCCAAAACACTGCTGCTCCAAGTGTTGCAATAGTATTTCGGAGAGAATGTGGGAAAGAAGTGAGAAGGAAGTGCTGCCCTTCGGCTTAGTCCATGGCAAGGGAAATTATATTAAGATTTATTAGGTTATTACAGCACAGAGCGAGCCAAACGTAATGACAGCTGAGATATGACTTAAGCCGGTATCACACGAGAGCTTTTTTAGTCAACATTCGATGATCAACATTTTTCTGGCAACATTTCTGGAATATTTTGCACTGGTATCGGAAACTAGACTGATGATAGATGAATTTAAGTGACCGAAACATTGTAAATATTGACCTCATAAGCTGTCAGACCAGTGTTAAGGATAAATGTTAGGTGAAAAAGTGCCTTTATTAGCGCCACCTTACACTCGCTGAAGAAAAAATATATATGTATACCTTTATGAGCTATACTTTGTGCGACAGGAATGAATCGGGTGAAAATTACATCGGTATTATCACAAGGTTTCGACCCACTTCCAGAATGCTTCGTTTTTTTGTTTGTTTTTTTTTCCCCGCGTGTACATTTTTTCTGCACTCTTAGATGTTCTTGGTGGTGTAATGGTTAGCGTGTTTAAACATCGGTGTGTGATGACCCAGGTTCGAATCACATAATATATGCTTTCATTAGTTTAAGGGTAGATATCCACTTGAGGGATTTTTTTCTGGACTCCTTTCTCCCTCATGTTTAGCCCCCATTGTTTTTCTAATTTTAAGACGTTTGCCCATTATTTTGACGATTTTAAGAACTTTCAACCCATTTCTGTAAATTTTAAGACCTTTCGTGCCATTTAGGTGTCGATTTTAGCCTGGCGAGCGATAGCGAGCCTGTAATTTAAGAGGAACCGGCTCTCAGCCGGGACATTTTTCTACCGAAAAATGTACCAATTTATCTTGAAAGGGGCTCAAGGGGGTGTAATCTTAAGCTTGAAGGATATCTAGGGACCAAACTAAGAACCTCCCCTTAATTGGAGGTGTATGGTGGTGGGGTGAAATTAATGACACCAATTAGAATATCACCAAAGAGAACTCAATACGACGATTATGAAAACAAACAGAAAAATCGAAGTATGTTTAAGGGAGCCCACTTCGCATTTTGTTTTTTCTCTTGCTCTCCCTCTCTCTTTGGCTTGTATCCATGCGGCCCCATTCAGCCTACTGTTTTAAGACGTTTACCCCCATCCAGGTGTCAATATTTTCCAGACGAGCGGTAGCGAGCCAGCCTATATACATATTTTTGTTTTGCCAGTAAGCTAAATTTGTACATTTTTCGATAGAAAAATGTCTCCGGCGAAGCCGGATTTCTCCATACAATGCTGGCTCGCTATCGCTCGCCAGAAAGAAATCGACACCTGGATGGGGATAAACGTCTTAATTATTATGTTCTATCCAACATATCTTAAAACAGTTGGCTGAATGGGGCCGAATGGATACAAGCCAGAGAAAGAGAACAAAGCAAGTTACCCCCCTTAAGCTTAGCATGTTTACGCATAATATAATACTATATTGCTTCAAACTCCGTGTGTCCGGACATTTTGGCTTGAACATTCCTTGATTTTGGCCCGGTCACTCTTTCAACTCTGGAGGAGGCACTCGTCACAGACAGTTTTGCCTCATGTCTCCAACATCCACATAGTAAAGAGAAAAAAATAAAAAATAAAAAAACGGCGTCAACTCGTTATCTCACCAAAAGTTTGTTGAAAAAAGGTGGGTTAAGGGGAGGTTTTTAGTTTGTTACCTACGTTTTCATCAAGCTTAAAATTACACCCCCTTGACCCCCTTTCAAGATAAATTTGTACATTTTACGGTAAAAAATGTCCAGGCCGGAGGCCGGTTGCTCTTAAATTACAGGCTCGCTATCGCTCGCCAGGAAAAAATCGACATCTTAACCCTCTCCGACATACGACGCAATTTTGAGCCTATTGGGGATACTTTAAAGCCTTTGTTACCATCAGGGGTATTTAGAAACCTTTAGTTTAGTTACTTCAACCTCTGCAGTTGTCTTTGAGTTAGCTGTGTTGAGCCTATTAGGGATACTTTAAAACCTTTGTTACCATCATGGGTATTTAGAAACCTTTAGTTTAGTTACTTCAACCTCTGCAGTTGTCTTTGAGTTAGCTGTGTTGAGCCTATTAGGGATACTTTAAAGCCTTTGTTACCATCAGGGGTATTTAGAAACCTTTAGTTTAGTTACTTCAACCTCTGCAGTTGTCTTTGAGTTAGCTGTGTTGAGCCTATTGGGGATACTTTAAAGCCTTTGTTACCATCAGGGGTATTTAGAAACCTTTAGTTTAGTTACTTCAACCTCTGCAGTTGTCTTTGAGTTAGCTGTGTTGAGCCTATTAGGGATACTTTAAAGCCTTTGTTACCATCAGGGGTATTTAGAAACCTTTAGTTTAGTTACTTCAACCTCTGCAGTTGTCTTTGAGTTAGCTGTGTTGAGCCTATTGGGGATCCTTTAAAGCCTTTGTTACCATCAGGGGTATTTAGAAACCTTTAGTTTAGTTACTTCAACCTCTGCAGTTGTCTTTGAGTTAGCTGTGTTGAGCCTATTGGGGATACTTTAAAGCCTTTGTTACCATCAGGGGTATTTAGAAACCTTTAGTTTAGTTACTTCAACCTCTGCAGTTGTCTTTGAGTTAGCTGTGGGCAGAAAACTAATTTTGGAGAGGTAATTATAAGAGTGAGAGAACTCTATTTTTTATTGCTAATCTGCCAACCTCTGCGTCATATGAGTCTGAAGGGGTTAAATAAAAAAAAACGTTGATTCGTCCAATGAAATCCTTATGTGTCAGGGCAAACCTGTACAGTCGGCCAAATAAATGATGTCGCGGCACCAAGTATATTTCGATCAATATAATTGGTATCAGCAATATCGTTTCGAGTGAGATATAAACACATGTTCCCATCTTTACACACCTTATTCAACATCTGACAGACATTAATACAGCACACAGCGAACCAAACGTAATGACAGCGGCGACACGACTTATTTGGCCGACCTGTCAGCCACAAACGCGACCTGTCAGCCACAAACGCGATTAGTCAGCTCAAAACTTCCACCGCCATTCACCTTCACAAAACTCGATCTGTCAGCTTGAAAACTCGGGCGTGTGCTGGGGTCGTATCGGGCTGGTCTTACTCGTTACGTGTACGTGTGTGTGTGTGTGTGTGTGTGTGTGTGTGTGTGTGTGTGTGTGTGTGTTTTATTCTATGTGAGTGAGGGAGACAAAAGGCAGAACTGCTTGTATCGAGTGCCTCCCCCAGAGTTGAAAGAGTGACAGGGCCAAAATCAAGGGACGTTCGAGCCAACTTACGGAGTTTTGAAGTAATTTAAGTCATAGGAAGAGGGAAAGACTGATTCAGGAAGACAGACCGAGAATACCTTACTCGTGTTTTACTCAATCGTGTAAACTTCATCTCGTGTCGGTTCGTGCTCGCTAGCTGGAATTTGTTGTCCTCGATATGGTGTGTTCTTAAGTGGGGAGATTTCCACTTGAGGGATTTTTTCTTGACCCCTTTCTCCCTCATGTTTAGCCCCATTGCTTTTGATATTATAAAACGTTTGCCCCATTAGTTTAGCGATTTTAAGAACTTTCACCCCATATTAAGACCTTCCGTGCCATTCAGGTGTCAATTTTATCCTGGCGAGCGATAGCGAGCCTGTAATTTAAGAGGAACTGGCCTTGGGCCGGGACATTTTTCTACCGAAAAATGTACAAATTTATCTTGAAAGGGGGTCAAGGGGGTGTAATTTCAAGCTTGATGGAGGTCTAGGAAACGCACTAAAAACCTCCCCTTAAGTGGGGAGATGTCCACTTGAGGGATTTTTTCTTGACTCCTTTCTCCCTCATGATTAGCCCCATTGTTTTTCTAATTTTAAGACGTTCGCCCCATTATTTTGACGATTTTAAGAACTTTCAACCCATTTCTGTTAATTTTAAGACCTTTCGTGCCATTAAGGTGTCAATTTTATCTTGGCGAGCGATAGCGAGCCTGTAGTTTAAGAGGAACCGGCTTTCAGCCGGGACATTTTTCAACCGAAAAATGTACAAATTTATCTTGAAAGGGGCTGAAGGGGGTGTAATCTTAAGCTCGATGGATATCTACACTGTTAAAAATGTGGGGTAGAAAAAGGGTAAATTTATAGAGCTAAGGGTAAACTTATGTCTCAAGGTGATATTTGGATGAATATTTACCCTTGTGGAGAAACTTACCCTTACTCTCGAGGTTCAAAGGGTAAACTTATATATATAAGTTTACCCTTACAAGATTACCCTTGCTCATCATTTTTTTACCTATAATAACTGCATTATATTAAAAACGGTTTTGAGTAAAGTACTAAATGTATATACTAAATACATATCGACACAAAAATAGGCATTTGATTAACTGCTGGTTATTAAATTTGAAGAAATGTGTTCGAGGCCAAAGCAAGTGACGTGTGGCAAGGATCTGGCATAGTTGCCAGATACCTCTTGTCTGGAGGAGCGGTACAACTAAAAAAAACATCCATTACTAATTTGGAACAACTGATTACTTGAAAACGTCTTTGGTAATGAAATAATGCAGTTGATATCCATCCTGAAGAGTAAAGTTAATGGATACAACCGATTTAATGTTTAAAAATCAC